>JAKUCV010007254.1:0-11458 GCA_028386065.3 Turnera subulata
AAGTCCACATGGACTCATCCAAAGTCCGCGAGCCAAACGCGGACTCGAGTCCAAGTCCACGCAAGTCCACTAGGACTTGGTCCAAGTACCGCGAAACAAACGGTGCCTTAAATAATGGTCTGGATGATGTGATGTGTAACTTTTAGTAATAGTCTGGATAATGCGTTGTGTAACTTACTGTGTAGGTATGGGGTCTTATAATGTGTTCCTTTGAAGTTTGGCTAATGTTATCGGCACTTGTGGAAAAGTTGGTTGTATTATGCACCTTCTGTTATAAATCTAATGTTTAATATTGTGAAGATTAACCGGAAGGATGAAGAGGAAGAGAAAGAGGAAGATGAGGGGAAAACTTGGTAAGCTCATTAGCATTTCATTTTCGTGTACAATATATAGATACAGATGGTAGGTGAAGTTTTGTCCTTTAATGACATCCAAAAACTACCACGTTTTATAACACTCCCCTTGGATGTCATTGTGTGCTGGGTAGAATACGCTTTGGAGAAATTGCCTCGTTAAAAACTTTACCAAGAAAAACCCAGTGGGATAAAAACTTGGTGAAGGGAAAAAGAGTGCAGTGCGTATTCTACTCCCCCTTATTTTAGCCTCTCTTGATTTCTTGATGTCGTTGCATGCCAATCATGCTTGCCAACTTCTGGTGACGTGTGCTTTGTCCGATCACTATTGATACATCACTACTTTAATCGGACAATGTTGACAGCATTATCTTCATAGTTTGTTGTTGGAGCACCTTCTTTGCCACCTTACTTTTGTGATCCCGATGATATAGCAATTTCATGTGTAAAGTTGTAGCAGATGTCTGTCTGTGCTTTATGTGGATCAAATAAAGGACCTGCATCTGCAAAACCAACTATATTCTCTTCGAATTTATTGGGTTAACATAATACCACATCTTTTATACCCCGAAGATAAGAGCAAATTCATATCTTGCCAATCGGCTTAAGTCAAAAGCTCCAGGCTTTATTTTCTTAGCAATACATATTGCACTTCAACAGGGTACTCCAGGACCAATCTAATAGCACGGTATTTGGAAGCTTCTTTGGGAGTTCCAATCATAAATAAGTTTATCCATACTCAAAATAATTTAAATTATGTAAAGATCAATTCAGTTCTATTTTGTAATTTCCCGGGTATTAGTTGCTTCAAGCAACTTAGATCCTTCAGGGATCTTCATGTATATATCATGATTTATGGGTCCATAATAATAGGCTGTAATAGCATTCATTAGATGCATTTCTAATACTTTTCATATACTGCCAGACAAAAGTAATTGCATCCACCACAGGGGAGTATATCTCCTCATAATTAATACCTGGTCGTTTGGGTAAAACTTTGTGCCATAAACCGTGCTTTATATCTCATATTCTTTTCTGCACAAATTCCCATTTTATGACCAGTTGAATTTTACACCTTCTGGTGTATGGTCTACAGGTCCGGAAATTTCTTGCTTCGAGCGAGTCCAATTTCTCGCTTCGAGCAAGTCCAATTTCTCGCTTCGAGCGAGTCCAACACAGCCTTTAATCATGTTTCTCTATTTTGGCCAATCATACTGCGCCTACATTCGTCAAATGTGGGTTCATGATCCTCATTTTATTTAGCGCTATAGATTAAATAAGACAAATATTCCGTCGACGGTTATTTTCACGTTGGTTCCATCTTATTTCTAACACTGTAATTGAGATCTCATCATGCTCATTTATTTCAGGTACCTGAGTTACTTCTAGAACTTTATCAATTTGTGACAGAAAACCTCTTCTGGAGAATTTTCCTCTTCTTAAGGACTTTTAATTCAAACCTCTACTGGAGGCCTTATTTCCTTATTGGGGCCATCTTATCACTTTGCTCCTTTTTTTCTATCGAGAATTTATTCTCTTTTGGAACCGAGTATAATCTATAGATTCATTTGCATACTTATATTATTCTTCAGGAACATCAATCTAAATATGAGCATTTGCAGCTGGTATATGGTCACATTTTTCAAATAAATATGTCTGGCAAATGACTTACTAATCTTTTGCAAATGAATCATCTTTTGAACTTCAGGTTTATACTAATTTATTCGAGGATCAAAAAAAGACTAGATATTAATAAATCATTTCAATAATCTCTTGATCCAGCTGCTTATTCTCTCCCCCTGATGTTGGGTAAAACATCAATTAATAAGCAAAACTTGCTATAAATAAATCTCCAATCCTGTTATAGGTTTCAATTACTGTTGTAATTTATGGAGATTCATACCCAATGTAGATTCCCAATCTTCTTTAAAGGACCAATTTCACAATCCTGTGGTGGAGCATTATATACTAAATAACCGATGGTCCGAAGATGGGAGATACTAAGTATGTGACCATTAATCAATTAAATGGGGGGACCTTATAACATCATGTTTGCTTGATGCACTCAAGTGTTGCTGCATATAAAATACCATTTTCTCAAACAGTAATATTTCATCAATGGTCTTGCAATCAATTGTCAATGTTCTCCCAGATCTGTTTGGGTTTATTTCCAATGATATACATTATCCATTGAAGAAATATACCAGCATTATCTAGACATATAGTCTAATAACATAAGTAGGGGTATGTACCCGTAAGTGGCTTAATCATCAAAATAAGTGCGCACAATGCCAACTTGCGTCACACAATAGACCATCTAGTCGATGCATCGTAAAAATTACCTAGATGGTTAACACCGCGGATTTATCAGTCCGCGTTTATGTCCCTGAACTATTCTCAAACTTGCTGGTGATACAAGGCCATTCTCATCTTAGGAAGGCCGTATAATAACTTTCGCAACAAACAAACTCATAGAAATTCATTGATTGTAAAACTTCTGGTTTTTCAATGAATGATCCAATAAATTTCGTGCATCATTATTGACCCGGGATGGCCCAACCGGTCATGCCAAACAATAAGGCCATGTACCAACTTCAAGTTGGTGCCAGCTTCATGCTGGATAACTTAAAAAAATTATTTACCAGCTTCTGGCTGGTGCATACTAGCTATAAATTACATATCTATCAGCCAACTTTTAGTTGGTCTCAGCTTCAGGCTGTATAAACTTGTGTATTTAAACACTTAAAATTTCTAGCTTTAGGCTAGAGCATTTCAGCTTCTGGCTTGATATGTTAAGTTTCGACTACTCAACTACTAGCTTCAGGCTAGCTATATATGTGCCAATTTTAGGCTTATTTCTGCCGCTCATGTCAAAATAAAAATCAGAATTATTGGACAATAATTAAAGTAGTGGCAAACTTTTCCAAAAGCAAAACCTCTAAGATTGAAAGGCTTTGGAGTTTACTGACAAATAATGCAAAGTTTTAATTACCGAAAAATCTTCTGGATCTTTTCGGAGATAGAAAAAGGGTCCACATTTGAAAAACTGACACCTAGCTGTCTAATCTCAGACTATAAGAAAGGGAGGCGGTTGAGACAGGAAGATGCAAAAAACTCAGAAAAATCAACAAGACAAGAAAAATGCCTTCCCCAGCTACTGTTTTCTTTGTTGAGGGTGCTTCTCTAGGAAGAAGAAATAGGTTAGCTTATAGCATGGTGAATGAGCAGCAAGAGGAATTACCGATTGATCTGGCGAGAATTCCTCGTTTGGTGTTTGTTGATGAACTATATTCATCTAGGTTCTTTGTAACTCCTATGGAAGAAACATTCTTCCTAGAGGACCAAAGCAATCTAAGGGCTTCCTTTTATGGCTCAGCTAATTCTATTATGTTTTTCATATCTAATAGACTGCAGGATTTTCAGCTAGAGCCTTCATGTCAAATTTTAAATCAAAGCAGTTATTATCAGGTTTCCATGATGGCTCGGAGCGTCCCAAGGGTGACTTGGTTACCACCTACATGGCCTAAGGTACGACTTTTACTGTGGAATTGCATGGGTGTAGCAAGAAGGTCTCAAGAATTTGTGCGTACCTTAAGGGATCTAAAGAATCAGTACAAGCCTAACATGGTACTGATTACTGAGACTTTGTGGCAAGCAGGAGAGAATCATGGTGTGATTCCACTTCGTTTTCCTCCAACGAATCGGTTTGAGATACTTGGAGAAAACAACAGGGGTGGTATGTGGTTCTCCTGGAACGACAGTGTTAGGGTCAACATTAATGGTGAGGCTCAGAGTTTCAGGGTTAATGTTGAACCCAACAGATAGATTACTGTTTAAACATATGCATGAGAACCATTCTTCTTTGAATGTTCTCCAGTTATGTATCCGTTTATGCAATAATAATATGCATGTTTGCTTTGAGCCTTTTCCATTTATTATCTCATTTACGCCCACAGGCACAAATAATTATACTGTTTTATTCGCTTCAGGGAATAGATCAGAGTCAATTCATCGGGATCCATGATAATTCATTTTATTACTAGGGGTGTCTGTACTCTTCAAGAGTATATGCTCTTCCAGAGCGTAAATATACGATCTTCTAGATCATATTTAAAACATGCGTTCTTCAGGAACATATTCGGATTTATGCTCTTCTGGAGCGTGTTAATTCTTTTCTCATTTCGAGATGTCATAATATGTTATATTGACATCCACACATATAATTATCCCCCTGTGGATGTCAATTTTGCATTGTCTTCGAGACTAATGCTTGAGGCATTATGCTAGAAACAATTATAAAGTACTGAAAAGTAAATAAAATAAATCGCAATGTGTAATAATTAAACTAAACATAAAATAAATTGAATATAAAAATGAATTGCTCCTTCAGGGTAAGCAAGTATAATATCCACCTTCTGGTGGTCATATAATTTCCATCTTCTGGTGGTAATAGTTTTTATTTTCGATTTTCCTTTGAAGGATCTTCAGGATCTTTTGAACGGTAAGACTTCGAGTCTTCGTTGTATTTTCCTTTATTGAGTCTGCTGGACTATGATATTTAGTCTTCCAGACTATTCTTATGTAAATTCCTGTCGGCATTTAATACCCATAATGAATTTCTTCTGGAAATTATAAGGGTCTCGAATAACATAATTTAAATAAATAATTAAATAACTGAAAAATTAAAAGTAATGGGCCTTACATAAATTAGCCCAATAAAAATTAAATTATCGCAAAGCAAATGCGATGGACCTTATACGAGCCCAATAAAATCGTAAAGAAATTAAAACGAGAAATTAAGTACAATGGGCCTTATATGAGCCCAAGCTTAATATAAACAATAAAATAAATACAATAACCTTCCGGTCTTTTGCTGCATTTTTCTTTTATCGAGTCTTCTGAACTCTTTCATTTAGTCTTCGAGACTATTATGCATTTCAATGCTCTTCAGCATTTAATGCCCATATCAAATTTCTTCCAGAAATTTTGAGGGACACAAATCAGAGAACATAATTAAATAAATAAATGCTGAATTAAAATAAATAAACAGGGGCTTTTTTCTTAATTACCCCAATTAAAATAAATGATAGAAAATTAAAATTGATGGGCCTCTTAATAGCCCAATCGGAATCTAAATAAAAACATAAAAATATGCTTACTCGATAAATCTTTCAGCAATAATATATATAATATATTATACTAGTATCCAGTTACTATTCCGGTATATATATATCCTTTTAATTTCATTTTTCCAAATATATATATTTTTCTGATTTTTTTTATTTTTTTTGCGAGCTGGGCCAGAAAATATTCAGCACAGCAAAGCCCAGGCCTAGCACAGGGCCCGACCCAGGACCAGGCGCCGGCCCAAGACCAAGGCCACGGCCCAACTTAGGCAGCCCGACCTAGGTCAGGGTTGTCTTCAACCCGCGACCGCGAGTCGAGTCAGAGTGAAACCACGGTGGCTGGTGGCGAGCGGCGGTGGCTAGCAGGGGCGGGCGTCGCGTTGGGAGGGCTGCGGCGTGCGTGCGGCGAGCCAAGCGGTGGCGCGGCGGGCTGAGCGAGCGGCAAGCCTCGGTGGCCGTGAGGTGGTGGTCCGCATGTTGTAGGCGGCGGCGGCGGGGATGCGCGGCGAGGGGGTCGTGCGAGGCAGCGGCGCCGTCGCTGGAGGTCCGGAGTGGCGTGGGCGTCGCGACCGTCGCGTGCAAAAGATGGCAGACCCGATTGTGTCTCGCGGGTAGCCGGGCGCGTCAGGCGGCGGACGTGAGCGGGGGCGGCAGCTGCGAGTCGGCGATGGCGAGGGGAAGGCAGTGGTGGTGGCGGTGAGGCGGGAAGCCGGCCGGAACGCTGCCTGATGAACAGTAACCGGGTGTGCACTTTACTGTTCATCTTCTTCCAGTTTTCGTTTTCGTTTTTTTTTTTGTTTGATTTTGTGCACTGGTTTTTCTCTGGGTTGATTTTTCTTGCTCTGGGTTTGTTTCTTAATCGAGTAGAAACAATCGTGCTGATAACGTGTTATAAATCTAATGTTTAATATTGTGAAGATTAACTGGAAGGATGAAGAGGAAGAGAAAGAGGAAGATGAGGGGAAAACTCGGTAAGCTCATTAGCATTTCATTTTCGTGTACAATATATAGATACAGATGGTAGGTGAAGTTTTGCCCTTTAATGACATCCAAAAACTACCACGTTTTATAACACCTTCAAAGTTTTTGATAATATTTAATTAAATATTTCTTGCTACTAAATTTTATAATAATTTATAGCTATTTTGCATAACTTTTTTTTACTTTTATTAATCAAGAAATTTGCTTTCTGAACCGAAAGTTTGACCTCCTATTTTTCGTGCGAATTTAGGATTAAATATATATTTTGTCTATTTTGTGTCTTTATAGTTATTTTAATAGAAAAGGGGAATGATTTGATGTGGGTTTGATAAAAAAGAAAAGTATTGGAATGAGATAAGTTTTTTTTTTGTAAAAAAATGCATTAAAACATAAGGTTAGACTATGGCCGTAGAGCCCCTTGCTATCATCAACCAGGTGTGGCATACGAGAATCCGGACATATAGGCAGACATCTAAGTTCCTGTCCACTGGACAGAGCCGATTTTTCTAAGCAATTGGCTGCGAAATTCGCTTCACGGTATATGTGTTGGAATGAGATGACCTAGTCTCACCGAAGAAGCTCTTGTACGCACTCCATCAGGGAGGCGACTAGAAGCCTCTCGTCTAAGGATAAGAGCAAGGTCTTGACAGTCCAGCTCGACTTCAAGATGAGTGATACCACGGCTCCAGGCAATGCAAAGGATATCGTAGACTACCTAGAGTTCTGCCATGAACGAAGAGCAAAGTCGTAGCCCATGGACAAAGCCGTATATCCAATGGCCAGTAGAGTCTCGAATTAGCCCTCCTACTCCGGTGTGTCCATGGGGATAACTGACAGCCCCGTCGGTTTGGCTTTGTAGCAGCCCATCGGTGGTGGCAGCCAGCCAATCCGTGACAAACTCCGGTGTGGTGCCTGCTGTAATGCTTCAAGGGTGGATGCAAACTTCCAGGCAAAGACGACGTAGCAGAATATGTTTTGGGAGTAGGTGACCTCATCTCCAGGATCAGCATCAGGATTGAAAACATAGGTATTCCTCGCTTTCCACAGCATCCAGAGTCTGGTTCCGAAGATGAAGGGCCATGGGCAACCCATGTTACTTCCCCATTTGACTTCATCATAGAGGACAACCATGCTTGCACCGAGGTTCCTGAAAAGAAAACATTACGAGTGTTAGGATTTACTAAATTAAGCCATACCGTTCGAGCAAACGCACAGTCACGCAACTGGCTTGTCTCCGGGTGAGCTTTGCATCTGGGGCAAGTGTCGACAGTTGCCATGTGGCATTGGTGAGAATTGCATCGTGGGATAGTTGCCATAGGAAAATTTGTACTTTGGGCAGCCCTTTCCACCGCCATAATTGTGACCAATAGCTTGTGTTTGAGCTAGTTACAACTGGATCCTGGAGGAAGCTATAGGCTGATTTAACAGAAACTTCACCGGAGGCACTATGTTCCCATGTCACAGATCGTCGTGTCATGCATTCCCATATCATATACATATTTTTAATTGCTTGTTTGGATTTTACATTATTTTTCATGGGTATATTGTGTTGATTGTTGTATTTTTTTAATACTATGCTACATGTTTTGTTATCTATGGTAATGCACTAATTAGTTTTATTCATCCAAAATAGGACAGACACCATTGATGAGCTTTTGAACTCTTATAGTTTAGGCTTTTAGAAATTATTGTAGAGTCACTATCACTGCATCATATTATCATGACACTCTGATTTATTACTTATATTATTGTTGATGTTACATATTCATCTATTCTTGTTGATTGATACTTTGTGTTGATATTTGGCATGATTGATGCCAGAACGTGAATATTTCCAGTTGATTGAGTTATTAGCACCTTTATGCAGGAACTTTGATTGTTCTCTTGTAGCCTCACTTCTGATTTGTCTTATATAGAGAAGATCAATTTTGGGCTCTAAATTTTGTAACTCTGAAGACATTTATTCTGCTGGTCGCTCTAGGTGTTGATGCATTTTTGCTGCACATCTATGGTTATCCCTTTGTGCTACGATTTGGCTTTTGTAGTGCCAAAAAGGTATACAATCAGACTGACGTTGTTTGTTGGCATTTCTATTGACCATGATTTATTACTGCTTTATTGTTGATCTTTTTCAGGAATATAATATCCGGATATGTTACAATTTGGCTTATCTCAGTACTTTACACTTGGTCATATTTGCTTTTTGAGATGCCAAAAGGGGGAGAATTAGTGTTGCGTGATTGAAAATACTTGCATACTTATATGACATAGTTGACTCATGTATAAGTCTCATATTTCAAAAATGATTTAAATAGGGGGAAGCATTTTTGCAAAACTGATTTCAAATGTCTTTTCACGCAAAGTTTGTCATCATAAAAATGGGGGAGATTGTTGGCCTAAGGTCGGACTAGCACGTGCTTTGTGCTAATTATTTTCTATAATCTTGATTAAGTACGCTAACCGAGGATTTTGATTATATGTGGATTAGTGTTTGATTTGCTTAAACATATTAATCCTCCTTATGCCTTAGCCATGTTTTGATGCTAACAAACTTAAAGAAATTAGATTTGAATTTTATATACACTTATTCTTAAGCATGCATGTGACCCTTGGTCTTTGTTTGTAGTGGTGGTAAAATGTCACTTTCATATGGGTTGGCTTTCTTATTCTTTATGCTTTATCTAATAACCCATTCAAGTGGACTAAAAACCTAGTGTTCTATATGTTATTGAACTCTACAGGTTGTACTCAAAGTGTTGCACCTCACTTTCACCAAGATTGAAGATTGTGTTCGTGGCAATGAAAGGTCGCTTTCATCGAAAAGCTCCCACGCCACTTTTGATTGTTTAATCTCTATGGCTATGAGTCAAACAACCTAGGACACTATATTTCTGGATACTGAGCTGATGTTTAAAGACACTAAAACAGATCGCAAATAAGATGGATTTAAACTTTTGGGTCCAACCTAGGACTTGGCTAAACATGTGCAGACCTATCAGATGAATGTCATGTTTCTGACCAAAGTGTGAAAGCGACTACATGGAGATTTGAACGTTGATGATTTGGCGCCTTTCATGACAGATTTGACAGTGACAGGAGATTGATTAAAGTTAGCTTTCTTTGGTCTTTGTGTGAAACCATAAATCACAGCTCGCATGTGTGTCCAATCTGTGATCAAATCCTTGGAAGAAGATGTGAGTGGGATTGGAGTTGGTGTTAGTGGACATGACATGTCGCTTTCCCCAAAAAGATATCCATACTACTTTGCTTTGTTTAATCCCTATGCCCATTGGTTAAGCAACTTAGTCCACTACCATTTTTGGGCTCTGAATCAGTGATAAAAGCTTCCTTAAACGGATAAAAAAATTAGAAGATTCAAACTTCCTAAGGCTAACCTAGGACTACGCTAAACAATGATAAAAAGCTGGTGAGTGGAGTGCCTTGTGCCAGAACATGAAAGCAACAACAGATAAAAGCGAACATGGACACTATGGCGTCTTGGAAGACAAACCAGCTGGATAGAAAGGGACACGCAACAGTTTGAATTTGAATTGACACCATCCATCTTGCCTATATAAAGGAAGTCTGATTCAAGGAGAAACTTAGAGCTGTCAATGGAGAAAGAAGTGAGAAATTAGCAGCAGCTCTCCTCCTAAGCTTGAGAGTGTTCAAAGATCCTTCCTTCTGAATTACTTGTAAATCTCTTGAGTGAGTCACTCATAAAGATATCTTGAGAGAGAAGGTTATATCTTAGACAACTTATGAGTCACTTGTGCTGATTAGTGAGAAGCAAAGCTAGGATTAGCTTTGAGAGAAGGTTTGCAAGTTGCACCTTGAAAAAATTGTGAGAGATAGGCTTTATTGGTTTGACATGTGAAGAAACCAAATGAGTGAGGTAGGATAGGGAACATGAAACACCCCGACCTAAATTTACCCGACTAACAGTAATTACCAACAACAGTGCCGACACGTGGCACAAACTGTGTAATACAAAAATCGGCCCATCGGCCCAACAACAATAGACTAACGCCCGGTATCGGGTACAATAACAACAATAGCACAGCGGAAGCAATTTTTAATAATCACAGCAAAAGCATGAATTGACTCGATGCAAAACTATGGATCCAGATCCGCGGAGGAGATGCCGCAGCCTGCCATGACGCATACCTGCATAAAGAACAATGAAGCCTGCCGATGGGGCAGGTGAGGGGTGAGATTCTCCATAATCTCACCGACACATAGCCTATGATGAATAACATAGTATATACATAACAACAAGAGTACATCATTACGGCATACGAGTAGTGAACAACACACACAACAATACTGCCAAGAACAAAGTAGACTATGCAAATGTCCACCCCATCGACTATGCAATGCACTGACCATCTAACACTGACTGTACCATACACTAGTGCCCGACCAGGACACCTCAACTCGACTACGTATTGGGTATCCAACCCAGTCTCAACAAACTATATAGTACATACTCTAGTTCTGACAGACTATACTCAACAGAGGTTCCTCATTACATGGTAACATACTGTTAATGTGTTTGCTGATCTTCTAACCCGGTACCAAATCAACCTCAAAATCACGTGAGCCTCGCTCACCGGGTAGCCGGCAACCTGCACGGACCATACCCAACCAATATCACAAACCGGTCCCCGAGTAGAATCACAACACAACACGGTAACAGCAGTCACCACAGCAACTCGTAACCACTACAACAACAATTCTCATTAATCCCGATCTCTGGGTATCGACATACCCTTAGAAATAACAATCAACCAACCGTCGACCACAGCTGACAACCAACATATATCATTATCCTATCAAAGATGACAAGTGATACTTACCCGACAATTATCAAAAGAACCGACAATAAACAAAGGACAACTGGCAACCGATGCCAGCAACAATAGACTACACAAGACCAACGACAACAACAACACCCGCGAACCGGCAACCTATGCCGATCACGGTCAACCGACTATA
>JAKUCV010007254.1:14633-37861 GCA_028386065.3 Turnera subulata
TTTACGCCACAAGGGCATTTTCGTCTTTCCGGAATTCGTCCCGGCCCCGAAAATACAACTTAGGCTCGGAAAATCTGATTAATTCTTCTGAGCGTCGTGGAAGTCTCGGAATTGGAAACCGAAGCTCGGTTAGCCGTGTAGAATTCTCGGAAGTTCTAGGTAACCCTCGGAATCGAATTCCGAGGCTCGGTTAACGAGGATACTCCGAAACATCGTATATCCTCGGCGATCAAAAGGAAGTTTGGTTACTCTCGATAACTTCGGAAAATTCGGTGCGGTAGAATTCTCGAATTACAACGATAAAATTTTATTTACCGTCGTAAGAGTTAAAACGACTCGGTAAAATCTCAAAAATTTTACCCGGGTCGTTACAGAACATCTTAAGAGCAAAGCTTGGATTAGCTTTGTCGGTATGAGAGGTTAGAGATTAGCCTAGGTAAAACCTTATATTATAGGTTATTGGTTGATCCTGTAAAAACCAAGGTTAGTGAAGATTTGAAATCTCAAGGTGGACTCCTTGAGTAGTGGAGGTAGTCCTGTGTGGCGAAACACTATAAATCCTTTGTGCCAATCTCTCTAACCCTGTCCTTAATTGTGTTTTTAGTGTGTTCAAAATTTCTCAGAATTAGATACAAAGTCGATTTGGCATTAGTGACGCCAAATCGGCGATAAAGCGAAAATGGCTAATTCACCCCCCCCCCCCCCCCTTCTTAGCCACTTTGGACCTACAAGGTATTCTTCATCAATTCAAGGTTTGATTTTATTTATTTTATAATTTAATTCTTCCCTTGGTATTAAATGATGACTTTCCTTGTTATTAGATCTTCTCAAATTATGTCTAGCTAATTTCTTAGTCTAAGATGAGGGGATGATCTTGTCATTATTTTCATACATTCTTAATTAAAATATTATTTCTTTTAGTTATTCTTCTTTGATCTAGTCTTTGATGCTTAATTAAGGTAGTTGCTTGGCCACCAATTAGCTTAAATCCATAATAGGAAATTGTTAAGTGACAGCGTCAGTTTCCTATAGAAAATCATAGACCGGGCTTTAGGAACCGACCTCGAAGGAGGCGTGCTTTCTATTGGAGACTTAGAAGGTAAAAATTTAAAGCTCTTGATTTATTTTAACACTGCAAATGGATAGTGGAAAAAAATTAGGAAGGGATTTCACGGCACTACGGGAGTAGGTTATTGATCTAATTGAGTTTGCCGGTTCTTTCAAAGAAGATTATTTTTAAGATTTAATATCAGATCCATACAAGCAGGTCATGTAGTAACAGAACACGGCTTGGTTGTGTTGCACTTAATTGCATGGAAATATTGGCAAGGGATTTCCCGAAGTCCTAGGTGTTTTCTCATCATTGTCATCTCATTTATCTTTCTTGTTGTTTTCTTTTCTAAGTATATTACACCACTCAATTGACTCCTCTTCGAGGCTTTATTTTCTAGATAATCGCATATCACATTGTTAATAGTACTTAGCTAAGATCCCTGTAACAGCCCGGGTAAAATTTAGATTTTTACCAAGACTGTAGAAGTCGTTTTACTGTGATTTACTGTTGAATTAATCTCGGGTAATTAATTCAAGGTAAATCGGGAGTCGTTTTTCGAAACCGAGAGTTTTCCCGCGCTTGGGGGTATCTTTCTGACTAACCGAGCCTCGGTTTTCAGTTCCGAGAGTTGGTCGATGCTCAGGAGGATTAATCGGATTTTCCGAGCCCAAGTTGTATTTTTGGACTCGGGACGGAAAATTCGAAAAGACGGGAGTATCCCTGTGTTTACGAGATCCCGACACGAGAATCCGGACCGGCTAAATGAGCTTGCCCGAGGCCACTCTTCCTTCTCCTCTTTCCTTTCTCTTCCTCTTTCCCGGCTACATTTCTTCTCTCTCCCGATTTTTCCCCAGCCGCGCGGGACCCACTTCTCTTCTTTCTTTCTTTCTTTCTTTTCCTTCTTTCTCCTCCTCCTTTTCTTTTCCTTCCCTTTTCTTTCCTTACTCCTCTCTTTTTCCTTCAGCCGCCGCCCTACCCCCACTTCTTTCTTTTTCTTTATTTTTCTGTCTTCTTCCTTCCCCTTTTTCTTTATTTTTCTTCTCCCTTCCCGATTTCTCCACGAGCCGGCCCTCCCCACTTTCTTCTCTTTTCTCCCTTGTCTTCTTTTCCCTTTCATTTTCATTGTCTTCTCCTTCTAACCTCTTTCAATCTCTTCTCTGCCGCTGCAACCACCGGCCCCTCTCCCCTCAACAAACCGATCTAACTTTCTCTTCCCCTCTGCCGCCGCCGTCGCCTTCCCTCAGCCCACCTCCTTCATTCTTTCTTCTCTGACTCGACCACAACACCTCCTCCTCTCCCTGCCTCTGCCGCGTCGCCGGTCAGACGAGAAGATCCGGCCCGATCTCCTCACCTTCACCTCTGGTCGCAGCCTCCACCACACCGAGCCGCGGCCGACTCGTTTCCTCCTCCACACCGTTCGCACCACCGAGACCACCAGTGGCCGCCGTCTCTTCCTCCTCGCTGTCCTCCGCCTGTGTTCCGACTAGAGGAACTGTACTCGGGCCACCGTGGATTGAGGTCGCCGCTGCTGTGGGTGCGCCAACACGCCGTCGCGCCTTCCCTTCCTCCTATTTCCCCCTCGTGCTCCACGATCTGCTCCGCCGTGAGCTCCTGTCCTGTTTGAACCTTTGACGACATCGTCGAGTTGGGTAAGTTGTCTCCTCTAAATCTTTCTTCTTCCTTGGCTTTCGATTTCCAAATCGGATTGGTGATTAACGTTGAGGTGTGTTGGTTGTTGTGGGTCTGTGTTTGGGTGTTGTTTGATTCAGTTGATGGTCGGTGTTGCTGTTATGGCTTTGGGGTGGTGTTCTTTGGACTCTGGATATGGTGTTTGGGTAGTTTTCCGGGCACAGGAGGGCTGCCGTGGGGGATGATGATGGTGTTAGTGTTGGGCTCGGTGGTGATACTGCGGGGGTTTTGACGATTTGCTGGGTGACGAGCAGTAAACAGTGGACATTGGGTGTGTTGTGGGCTTTTGTGAATAGTGACTGCCGGAATTCGGCGAGTTTTCTGCAGCCTCGGGAATTTTCCGGCGAGCCCGGAAACCGATCTTTGCGTAATTCCTCGGACTCGCTTTACACCTTGGCGCGGGTTTGGGCTCGGTTGCACAACGGACTCGGAAACGGGCCGAACGTGCGGAGGCCCATGTTACCGTGACATATATGCATTTGACGGACTTAATAACGAAACCGATAGATAAGAGAAATACGTGGACGAATTATATAAATAAGAGGTTAACGATATAAACTACGGATTAAAACGATTGAATTTGGATTTAACTATGTCTAATATATAACCCGCACATGATTTATTTTATGACCACGATATGTTTATATAATTTCTTATGTACCGGAACTATGATAGAGCAGTGTTATTTTGATGAAATATTACATCCATTATATTATCCCATCTAAAGATTTTACTAGCATGAGCTATATTAATTTAACGTAATACGTACGTGTGTTATGTTATATAACGAGTACTGATAATATTATTATCTTTACCCCATTTATAATTATCGGTTATATAATGATATATGAATTTATAAATAATACTTTACAACATTATGATACGGATATTTTATACCATATACCGTCTGTGCAAATTAATTTCCGACGACACTATTCCCATATAACAGTTTTGCTATTGAAAATATTACAAGTATGATTATTATTGAGTACTTGACGATTTCACTACTTTAATTATTACAACCGTTGTTTACATGGTGTTATTTTATTGGAAAAGATTGTATTATGAAATGCTATCTACTTCATATTATGATATCGGCTACAAGTATTTTATAGGATATAATTATTTTACAACCGTAAAAGTAACATTTAATGGAAACGATTCGGGAACAACGATAACGATGATAATCGTGGATAAGCCGAATAGTAAAATAATCTCATGCATTGCATTCTTCGGTGTGCATTATAAGTGATTGTGTTGCCATATATGTATATAGGGACATTGAGGTTTGACCAGATAGCGGTTTCAGAGACATACCAGGTGAGGATGGATAAACCTTGATATGTGCCCGTAATGCTGTGTGTGATTCTTGTTTGCGTATTTTGCTGCTAGATTGTTCTGCTGGAATAATTATTGTCTGTTACCTGATTGCTGTGGAATTATTGATGCCGTCGTTGGATTGTGATAGATTTGTGTATGACATGTTGGAAATAATGCTGAGCTGTTAATATTGAATAATTTGTGTCATGAGTTTGAGATAAGAGATTGAGTCTGTGGAATTAATCTGAGATAATAGAAATTGGGAAATCGATGAAAGAGTGATGGATTGAACTGGAATTTGAGATGATGATATATTTGTCACTTGGAAAGTAGTGGTACGACTAGATGGTTAGAGACTAGTTCTGTGGTGTCATGGCCAGAGGGTTTGTTGGTTGGGGTGTTGACCCCGGATTTGTGATATTGGGATGTTGATCCCGGATTTGTGATATTGGGATGTTGATCCCGGATTTGAGATATTGGGATGTTGATCCCGGATTTGAGATATGGGGATGTTGATCCCGGATTGTGGTGGGGCCTGACATCTAGAATTAGTTAATAACCAGGTACGACCCTAGCTTGTCTAGTGACGGGGCCCGGAAGATAAAATTGGTAATAAAAATTAATAAGTATTCATTTGGTCTTGGCTTTGATATGATTTAGTTGGATTCCTCTGTCGTGAAGTATGTATTAGTTGTTATGGCAGTATCCTTGTGGTGTAGTTGTTTTTGCCTTGTTGTGATTGTTGTTTTTATTTCGAAAGTATTATGGTTGATTATATATCACTGTTTATCTTTCGTCGGTGAGCGCTTCGGACTCACCCCTCGCCTGCGGGGTTTCATCCCGTAGGATGAGATGTTGTTGTACAGGCTTGGTGCATTCCAGACAGGCTGCGGCGTTATCCCTTGGACGGGCTTGGATCCATAGGTTGCATCTGTTACGCATACAGTGTTAGTGAGTCTTTAAGTCTTCCGCTGTGCATGTCTTCACTATTGTTGGGCCATTGGGCCGGATATGTTATTTATGTTATTTACTGTTTTGGGCCGTTGGGCCCGAGTTATTGTTGTTCACACTGTATGCTTGGGTTTATTTGGTTGGGTTGTCACAGTTCCGGCTCGTGTTTACTGTGTACGGTAAATACGGGTCGGGGCGTCTCATTGCCTGTGAGATGACCTCGATACTATACCACCCTGTATACTTGCAGGAGGCTATCATGTACTTATGCTTTGTGCAAGTGTGCAAGTGCAAAAATAAAAGAATTAAAAAAGAAAGGGGAGAA
This sequence comes from Turnera subulata, assembly GCA_028386065.3. Lineage (NCBI taxonomy): Eukaryota > Viridiplantae > Streptophyta > Magnoliopsida > Malpighiales > Passifloraceae > Turnera > Turnera subulata. Next base: position 19,973 of record JAKUCV010007254.1, read on the forward strand.
GAAGAATATTTGGCTTGCATCACATCATGAAATTGAGACTACCTACGTACCCGAGTGACCTGGGTCAAAGCCACGTAGTTCTAAACATGGCATCATTGTACCACTTACATCATCAAAAGCATCATCAAATAATCAGCAAAAATTACACAACAAGGGATTTAGTGTTACCTCTTGTAGCCCTCCTCTAGCTCCTCGAATTGGGTTGTTCTCTCCACCCACCTTCTTACCACTTCTAAGCTCAATGGTTAATCCCCTCTTGATCTACCCTTACTGGACTATTAGTGATGCTACCCACGAAATCCTTCCAGAGTTTCTACCTAAGAATGTATTTATAGACTTGGAGAAGTAGAGTTTCTCCAAGCACTAAAAGCTTATGGGTATGTATGTGAAAGAGAATCTGTGTCCTTTGAAATGTGAGTGAGAGATCCTATTTATAGTTTTCTGGGAAGCCTAGGGGCGTGGACCTACTTAATGATCAAGATTATGGCCGAAAATATGGACCAAAACCGCGTAGGATCAAATTAGAAACAAAAATCGGGGAAAAAAATATATTGCAGTGTACCCATGACCGCCGTGGCGGGCGGTCATCGCGAGATGGCCGCCATGCCCGGTGGTCATCCTCACATGACCGCTCAGACATGGCAGTCTTCCTGCCATGACCGCTGGTCACGCAGGATTAGGTGTTCTTGCCTTTTTTATCCCGCAATCCCCCTAATTTCTCTCTGACTTGATCCTACCGTATAATCAATCCCTAATCAACCCATAATCACTCTTTTTCTTGATTACTACTCCTCCTAATCATTCTATAACTGATTGCTTATATAATAAGCCCCATTTTATGCAAAATTATACCAAAAACGCTTTTACCAATTAAAGGATGATTTGATTCTGATTTTCTACGAAAATCAGAGCCAAAATTAGTCTACAAGTAAAGTGTTTATGGGCTAATTAAACTCTAGAGAATCCATATTTCATTGACTTGGGCCTCTAATTTTATCCCTAACCCAAAAATAAATCATCTCATTGTAATTAGGTAAAAATAAACAAGAAAGCCCAAATAAATGTAATAAGACATATTTTGGCTAAATAAACCATTAATATATATTTTCATCCTAAGATTAAATAATCTCATTAATCTTTAGATTCTAACATATAAAGGTTTAAATTGCCAAAATATACGAACTCCACTAAAATAAATTCCAAACAAATCCTAACCTTAAGATCCAATCATCTCATTAATCCAAAGTTCGAATATATTAAAAATTTAATTTAGTGAAATATTCATGGGTCAAGTTTGGGTGTTCACAGACGTATCACTCATTATTTATTATTATTAATATAATATTAATGCAATATTAAATAAAAATATTTTAATCTTTCAATTTTGAGAGATCATATTTTTATAAATAATATAGATATAGATATCTGAAAATATTTTAATATAACTATATTTTAATTCGGTCATCACCCGACCCAGGCCGTGTGTAAGACATTACCCTCTTCCCAAAAGGTCAACCTGTTGGGGGTGTGCAGCACCCCTGTATATATGGCCCAAGACCTTCCCCTTCCTTTCCGATGTGGGATTCCGTCACATTCTCCCCCACCGAATCCGACGACGCCCTCGTCGTCGACCGGACACCCTGCCTACTCCGTCCTCACAGAGCGCTTGGCGAGACATCGGAGTTGGATTGGGTCCGCTCCGTTACCACGGCTAGTTTTCAATAAGATGCAAAGCCACCATCACAAAAGGAAGTCAATTCAAACATCAACAAAGCAAATGACTCATTAGCGTGGATTCTGTATATATTTTCTTTCATCCACAAAACTTATCATGCATGAAGCCCAGTGACAATAATTTGGCCCACATCTTCTATCAAATTTAGCGGCCCAGGTGTTTACTGCTAGGGTTTTCCTATTTAATAGCAATATTCGTCTTTTGGCGTATCATTCCCTCGAGCCATTTTTATTTTTACCAAACAAAAGCCTAAATGCCTAGTTTACTCAGCAGGCTAAGGTTCCGCCGTCGTGGCCGTGCGGCCGACGTGGGGCGACAAGTCCTCCACCAGCCATCAAGCAGCGCCAACCAGTGTCAGAGAAATCAAGCGCCTCCTGGACTCAGGCCAGCCTGATGCACGGCGCCTGATCGGTGACTGCCTGACTCGGATCTCTCACATCGTTCATACGGACGCAAGGTATGATGAGGTTTATTGGTTCATCGAGAAAATGAGCACGCTGGATCCACGTTCCGGCAACGATCAGATGGAGGCAATTCTGCGTCAGTTCCGTGACAAGATCCGCCAGATGGGACGATCTGGGTCCGAGATCCAGCGTTCCGACTCACGGATCTCGAAGATCAGGCCTATGGCGGCGGCAAGGAAGAGATCCAGCCCTCTGGTGGCGGCAGTGCGGAGATCTTGTTATCTGTTCACGACCAGGTAGTTGATGCTCCTGATGTGTGTGTTGCTTGTCTAAACGATATTGATATAGAGGTGCCACGGATCAAGAGAGCTTGGCCAGACGTCTAACCAGTATCACAGAGCTGACAACCACGTCATCAAGAAACTGGATGACCTGATCCCGATGCTGCTCATCAGGTCATCCAGTTTCTTGACGTGGTTGTCAGCTCTGTGATACTGATTAGACGTCTGGCCAAGAAGAGAGCTACACTGTATATGGCATCGAGGGAAAAGAGATGTTGGGCTTCCTGGCCGGCGGATATGATATTGGCCTCCGCATCCTCTCCATAGTGGTATGTTTATTGCATCGGTATGTATGCTCAGAGATAATACTCTGCTGGTTTTATTTATGGGGTTTAATGAGTTTTCATTAACTCCAATCCCTTATGCTATTATTGCTTTGCAGGAACGTTGAAGAGATATGTCATGGGTTGCAAATCTGGATGCTTATGTGGTTTCGGTTTCTTGTTGAGATAATTGGGTTGTGGTTATGTTTTGCTTAATCCCTTACTATCCTTTTGTGGTGGTTTATATTGTAATAGAACTATATCGGCTGGAAATACTTTGAAAGCATTTGGGAATGCTGTTAGTTGTAATTGAAAACTTTGTTTGGGAATGCTGTTAGTTGTAATTGAAAACTGATTTTGTGCACCATGGTTCAGTGTTTGCTAGTTTTTCATGTTCTTTCTTGTTCATGAAGTTAATTTTTCGTATTCTTGTTAAACCATTACTTTGCCGAATTGAGTGATTTCTATTTTTAACCAACTCTGGTAGTCAGCATGTAATAGATTGTTGTCTATTATTGGATGCAACATGATTTTTCTTGGGTTCTTCATACCAGTAATCTCTAGATTTTTCTTGGGTTCTTCATACCAGTAATCTCTAGTAAGTTTCTCTATCTTGGTTGTTACCTTTGGTGTGTTTGCTTGCGTACCCTACACACGAATCATTCTTTCTAATCGGACATGGTTTATATCCCTTGTCATTCTGTGTGCAGTTAATATGTTTTGCACTTCTGGCTTTATTTCCCTTGTCATTCTGTGTGCACTTAATATGTTTTGCACTTCTGGCTTAAGATGTGGAGTTCAGAGCTCAGGGTTTACTAGTTGTGGCATATTTGCGGCTTTAATAATTTTTGGATGAAAGATTGGGTGGTTCCGGAATTCAGGATAAGATGAAGGCTACTTGCTGCAGTCTTTTAGTTAAGAGTTATATGCTACATTTTATTGATTAAAAAAAGTGTGCTACATTTTGGCCCAGTTGCGGTTTGCAAATCTTTCTTCAAACTTGTCCAACCCGGGTTGCGTCCGTCTACTTCCACCAAAAGTTTCAAATTTTCAAGTAACTACACTCCGTAAGCAAAACTTATGGTTGGTTTCCTGATCTATTACTGAATCCAAAACTCCCAAATTTTTTATTTCCAGATGTATGATTAGGGACTATTGTAGTTTCTTTTTCTTATAAATGAAAAGGTGGTGAGGACACCTTTACACGATATTCTTCCTAAATGTTAATTGAACAAGAAAAATGATTCCAAAGTCATTTTGGCAATCATGTTATGTCATCATGTCTCTGTGTCTCCCTAGTGATAATTTATAATCGCGCTATTTCGTTGCATTCTCAGGTATATTCCTGCCTTCCTCGTGCTCGTAAGTTTACCGTCATATTCTTGATTCTCACGGTCCACAATATAAGGGAGGAAAGGGAAGAAACGACTAAGCTAATATCGTCAGATCGTAGCAACTAGATCTCCTTTTTCAAGCAACAAACTACCTCAACTAACCCTCAAACTACACCACGTTAAGCGCTTCATAGTTCATACTCTCTTCAAGTTATTAGATTTGTCTTTTGACCAATGTACTACTATTGATGAGATACAGTATGCGTTGAAACCTACTACTACAATGTCTTTGTACTTAAAACACTTTCGACCAAAAAAAAGAGTACTTTTAAAATACATGGTCAACATGTAAATCGGATGGAACATCCAAATATTCTAACCTACGGTGATAAGCAAAGTAAAATTTTATGAATCACTACCAATATGTAGGTACATCTACACGGTGTTACCAGCAGCTGTTTTTATTTATTTATTTTTTTTTTAAACGATAGTAAGTACTTCAAGTTTTGGAATTGTGCTTGGGTTTTGCCATAAGTGCCTGACTAGCGAAGTGGTTGTAGTTCATGTTTATTACGTGCAGTCAAGTGATGAATGAAATTTCTCATTTTTCCATAAAAAAATTATACTTCCTTCGTCCCACTGGATAAATTATACAAAATGAAGGAAAGGATCATCTTTCGTTTAAGATTAATATACAAAGAATGATTAGAGTGGTTACTGTTTAGAAAGAAAACACTGGATAATTTTTTTTTGTGTACACCGGGGCCTAGGCCCTAAAATATAGAAATTTGTAGGTTACAACCGGTGTTTCGCATTAAACTTTATTGCTAATTAATTAGTAAAAATTATTAAATCTAAAAGAAATTAGTAAAAAAATTATATTGGGACATAATAAAGACTTTTTAGGAAAAAAAAAGTTTTTTCAGGTTTTTTTTTAAAAAAAAAAAAGAGGGAAGGCTACCACCAAGGCGCAAACCCAGGTTGCAGCCCCTTCCCCAAGGCATTTTCCCTCCTAAAAAAGAGACACACCCCTGTTTGGTTTCCTTATTATAATCTTCGTAGGAAACCCCACAACTCCGGCGACGCCACCTCAACTGAGCTGCGATTAGAATGCATTAGGAGTATGAAGCGACTGAAGAGCAGAGGGGCCTCTCTTTTGGGTTCCGTGGCGTTGTCCAATTTGAAGAAGAAAACTTCTAGGTCATGGGTTGCTATTCAGGACACCTTTTTCTCTACCAAGGTTAGATTTTTTTTCTTACCCCTCCCTTTTCTCTATGCTCGTACGTCAGATTTTCATTTATGACTGTCCAGTTTTCCTTATTTGTCGTGGGGGTTTTCTCCTTAATATACTGTTCAATGTCTAGTTCTGGAGTGGGGGATTATAGGAATTTGCTGCTTCCCGTCTGATAGGTTGATCTGGATATGTATGCATATGTAGTTTTTAATAGAAAAGCGAAATTCTTTAGTGGGTTTTGTGCAGTGCCTCCATTTACATCTTTAATATGTTTTTTTTTTTGAAAATGTTTGTTGCTTCAGGATACATTTGAGAGGCATAAGGTGGTGTTTACAGTTGGAACTGTTGGGGAATATACATGTTGTCTATTTTGTGTATAGTTATTTTAATAGAAAAGGGGAATGATTTGATGTGGGGTTGATAAAAAGGAAAAATATTGGAATGAGATAAGTTTTTTTTTTGGTAAAAAAATGCATTAAAACATAAGGTTAGACTATGGCCGCAGAGCCCCTTGCTATCATCAACCAAGTGTGGCATACGAGAATCCGGACATATAGGCAGACATCTAAGTTCCTGTCCACTGGACAGAGCCGATTTTGCTAAGCAATTGGCTGCGAAATTCGCTTCACGGTATATGTGTTGGAATGAGATGACCCAGTTTCGCTGAAGAAGCTCTTGTACGCACTCCATCAGGGAGGCACTAGAAGCCTCTCATCTAAGGATGAGAGCAAGGTCTTGACAGTCCAGCTCGACTTCAAGATGAGTGATACCACGGCTCCAGGCAATGCAAAGGATATCGTAGACTGCCTAGAGTTCCGCCATGTACGAAGAGCAAAGTCGTAGCCCATGGACAAAGCCGTATATCCAATGGCCAGTAGAGTCTCGAATTAGCCCTCCTGCTTCGGCGTGTCCATGGGGATAACTAACAGCCCCGTCGGTGGTGGCAGCCAGCCAATCCGTGACAAACTCCGGTGTGTGGTGCCTGCTGTAATGCTTCAAGGGTGGATGCAAACTTCCATGCGAAGACGGCGTAGCAGAATATGTTTTGGGAGTAGGTGACCTCATCTCCAGGATCAGCATCGGGATTGAAAACATAGGTATTCCTCGCTTTCCACAGCATCCAGAGTCCGGTTCCGAAGATGAAGGGCCATGGGCAACCCATGTTACTTCTCCCATTTGACTTCATCATAGAGGACAACCATGCTTGCACCGAGGTTCCTGAAAAGAAAACATTACGAGTGTTAGGATTCACTAAATTAAGCCATACCGTTCGAGCAAACGCACAGTCACGCAACTGGCTTGTCTCCTGGTGAGCTTTGCATCTAGGGCAAGTGTCGACAGTTACCATGTGGCGTTCGTGAGAATTGCATCGTGGGATAGTTGCCATAGGAAAATCTGTACTCTGGGCAGCCCTTTCCACCGCCATAATTGTGACCAATAGCTTGTGTTTGAGGTAGTTACAACTGGATCCTGGAGGAAGCTATAGGCTGATTTAACAGAAACTTCACCGGAGGCACTATATTCCCATGTCACAGATCGTCGTGTCATGCATTCCCATATCATATATATATTTTTAATTGCTTGTTTGGATTTTACATTATTTTTCATGGGTATATTGTGTTGATTGTTGTATTTTTTTAATACTATGCTACATGTTTTGTTATCTATGGTAATGTACTAATTGGTTTTATTCATCCAAAATAAGGCAGACACCATTGATGAGCTTTTGAACTCTTACAGTTTATGCTTTTAGAAATTATTATAGAGTCACTATCACTGCATCATATTATCATGACACTCTGATCTATTACTTATATTATTGTTGATGTTACATATTCATCTATTCTTGTTGATTGATACTTTGTGTTGATATTTGGCACGATTGATGCCAGAACGTGAATATTTCCAGTTGATTGAGTTATTAGCACCTTTATGCAGGAACTTTGATTGTTCTCTTGTAGCCTCACTTCTGATTTGTCTTATATAGAGAAGATCAATTTTGGGCTCTAAATTTTGTAACTCTGAAGATGTTTATTCTGCTAGTCGCTCTAGGTGTTGATGCATTTTTGCTGCAGATCTATGGTTATCCCTTTGTGCTACGATTTGGCTTTTGTAGTGCCAAAAAGGGATACAATCAGACAGACGTTGTTTGTTGGCATTTCTATTGACCATGATTTATTACTGTTTTATTGTTGATCTTTTGCAGGAATATAATATCTCGATATGTTACAATTTGGCTTATCTCAGTACTTTACACTTGGTCATATTTGCTTTTTGAGATGCCAAAAGGGGGAGAAATAGTGTTGCGTGATTGAAAATACTTTCATACTTATATGACATAGTTGACTCATGTATAAGTCTCATATTGCAAAAATATTTTAGATAGGGGGAAGCATTTTTGCAAAACTGATTTCAAGAGTTATTGTCTTTTCACGCAAAGTTTGTCATCATAAAAAAAGGGGGAGATTGTTGGCCTAAGGTCGGACTAGCATGTGTTTTGTGCTAATTATTTTCTGTAATCTTGATTAAGTACGCTAACCGAGGATTTTGATTATATATGGATTAGTGTTTGATTTGCTTAAACATATTAATCCTCCTTATGCCTTAGCCATGTTTTGATGCTAACAAACTTAAAGAAATTAGATTTAAATTTTATATACACTTATTCTTAAGCATGCATGTGAGCCTTGGTCTTTGTGTGTAGTGGTGGTAAAATGTCACTTTCATATGGGTTGGCTTTCTTATTCTTTATGCTTTATCTAATAACCCATTCAAGTGGACAAAAAACCTAGTGTTCTATATGTTATTGAACTCTACAGGTTGTGCTCAAAGTGCTGCAGCTCACTTTCACCAAGATTGAAGATTGTGTTTGTGGCAAAGAAAGGTTGCTTTCATCGAAAAGCTCCCATACCACTTTTGATTGTTTAATCTCTATAGCTATGAGTCAAACAATCTAGGACACTATATTTCTGGATACTGAGCTGATGTTTAAAGGCACTACAACATATCGCAAATAAGATGGATTCAAACTTTTGGGTCCAACCTAGGACTTGGCTAAACATGTGCAGACTTGTCAGATGAATGTCATGATTCAGACCAAAGTGTGAAAGCAACTACAGGGAGATTTGAACATTGATGATTTGGTGCCTTTCATGACATATTTGACAATGACAGGAGATTGATTAAAGTTAGCTTTCTTTGGTCTTTGTGTCAAACCATGAATCACAGCTCGCATGTGTGTCCAATCTGTGATCAAATCCTTGGAAGAAGATGTGAGTGGGAATGGAGTTGGTGTTAGTGGATATGACATGTCGCTTTGCCCAAAAAGATATCCATACTACTTTGCTTTGTTTAATCCCTATGCCCATTGGTTAAGCAACTTAGTCCACTGCCATTTTTGGGCTCTGAATCAATGATAAAAGCTTCCTTAAACGGATAAAAAAGTAGAAGATTCAAACTTTCTAGGTCCAATCTAGGACTACGCTAAACAATGACAAAAAGCTGGTGAGTGGAATGCCTTGTGCCAGAACATGAAAGCGACAACAGATAAAAGCGAACATGGACACTATGGCGTCTTGGAAGACAAACCAGCTGGATAGAAAGGGACATGCAACGGTTTGAATTTGAATTGACACCATCCATCTTGCCTATATAAAGGAAGTCTGATTCAAGGAGAAACTTAGAGCTGCCAATGGAGAAAGAAGTGAGAAATTAGCAGCAGCTCTCCTCCTAAGCTTGAGAGTGTTCAAAGATCCTCCCTCCTGAATTACTTGTAAATCTCTTGAGTGAGTCACTCATAAAGATATCTTGAGAGAGAGGGTGATATCTTAGACAAGCTTATGAGTCACTTGTGCTAATTAGTGAGAAGCAAAGCTAGGATTAGCTTTGAGAGAAGGTTTGCAAGTTGCACCTTGAAAAACTTGTGAGAGATATGCTTTATTGGTTTGACATATGAAGAAACCAAATGAGTGAGGTAGGATAGGGAACATCTTACTGAGAAACTAAGAGCAAAGCTTGGATTAACTTTGTCCGTATAAGAGGTTAGAGATTAGCCTAGGTAAAACCTTAAACTATAGGTTATTGGTTGATCCTGTAAAAACCAAGGTTAATGAAGGTTTGAAATCTCAAGGTGGACTCCTTGAGTAGTGGAGGTAGTCTTGTGTGGCGAACCACTATAAATCCTTTGTGCCAATCTCTTTAACCCTCTCCTTAATTGTGTTTTTAGTGTGTTCAAAATTTCTCAGATTTAGATACAAAGTCGATTTGGCATTAGTGACGCCAAATCGGCGATAAAGTGAAAATGGCTAATTCAGCCCCCCTCTTAGCCACTTTGGACCTACAAGGTATTCTTCATCAATTCAAGGTTTGGTTTTATTTATTTTATAATTTAATTCTTCCCTTGGTATTAAATGGTGACTTCCCTTGTTATTAAATCTTCTCAAATTATGTCTAGCTAATTTCTTAATCTAAGATGAGGGGATGATCTTGTCATTATTTTCATACATTCTTAATTAAAATATTATTTCTTTTAATTATTCTTCTTTGATCTAGTCTTTGATGCTTAATTAAGTTAGTTGCTTGGCCACCAATTAGCTTAAATCCATAATAAGAAATTGTTAAGTGACAACGTCAGTTTCCTATAGACCGGGCTTTAGGAACCGACCTCGAAGGAGGCGTGCTTTCTATTAGAGACTTAGAAGGTAAAAATTTAAAGCTCTTGATTTATGTTAACACTGCAAATAGATAGAGGAAAAAAATTAGGAAGGGATTTTACGGCACCACAGAAGTAGGTTATTGATCTAATTGAGTTTGTCGGTTCTTTCAAAGAAGATTATTTTTAAGATTTAATATCAGATCCACACAAGCAGGTCATGTAGTAACAGAACACGGCTTGGTTGTGTTGCACTTAATTGCATGGAAATATTGGCAAGGGATTCCCCGAAGTCCTAGGAGTTTTCTCATCATTTTCATCTCATTTATCATTCTTGTTGTTTTCTTTTCCAAGTATATTACACCACTCAATCGACTCCTCTTCGAGGCTTTATTTTCTAGATAATCGCATATCACATTGTTAATAGTACTTACTAAGATCCCTGTGAGATGACCTCGGTACTACAACACCCTGTATACTTGCAGGAGGCTATCATGTACCCATGCTTTGTGCAAGTGTGCAAGTGCGAAAATAAAAGAATTGAAAAAGAAAGGGGAGAAGAAGAATATTTGGCTTGCATCTCATCATGAAATTGAGACTACCTACGTACCCGAGTGACCTGGGTCAAAGCCACGTAGTTCTAAACATGGCATCATTGTACCACTTACATCATCAAAAGCATCATCAAATAATCAGCAAAAATTACACAACAAGGGATTTAGTGTTACCTCTTGTAGTCCTCCTTTAGCTCCTTGAATTGGGTTGTTCTCTCCACCCACCTTCTTACCACTTCTAAGCTCAATGGTTAATCCCCTCTTGATTTACCTTTACTGGACTATTAGTGATGCTTCCCACGAAATCCTTCCAGAGTTTCTACCTAAGAATGTATTTATAGACTTGGATAAGTAGAGTTTCTCCAAGCACTAAAAGCTTATGGGTCTATATGTGAAAGAGAATATGTGTCCTTTGAAATGTGAGTGAGGGATCCTATTTATAGTTTTCTGGGAAGCCTAGGGGCGTGGACCTGCTTAATGATCAAGATTATGGCCGAAAATCTGGACCAAAACAGCGTAGAATCAAATTAGAAACAAAAATCGGGGAAAAAATATATTGCAGTGCACCCATGACCGCCGTGGCGGCGGTCATCGCGAGATGGCCGCCATGCCCGGCGGTCATCCTCACATGACCGCTCAGACATGACAGTCTTCCCGCCATGACTGCTGGTCACGCAGAAATTAGGTGTTCTTACCTTATTTATCCCGCAATCCCCCTAATTTCTCTCTGATTTGATCCTACCGCATAATCAATCCCTAATCAACCCATAATCACTCTTTTTCTTGATTACTACTCCTCCTAATCATTCTATAACTGATTGCTTATACATTAAGCCTTATTTTATGCAAAATTATACCAAAAACACTTTTACCAATTAAAGGATGATTTGATTCTGATTTTCTACGAAAATCAGAGCCAAAATTAGTCTACAAGTAAAGTGTTTATGGGCTAATTAGACTCTGGAGAATCCATATTTCATTGACTTGGGCCTCTAATTTTATCCCTAACCCAAAAATAAATCATCTCATTGTAATTAGGTAAAAATAAACAAGAAAGCCCAAATAAATGTAATAAGACATATTTTGGCAAAATAAACCATAATATATATTTTCATCCTAAGACTAAATAATCTCATTAATCTTTAGATTCTAACATATAAAGGTTTAAATTGCCAAAATATACGAACTCCACTAAAATAAATTCCAAACAAATCCTAACCTTAAGATCCAATCATCTCATTAATCCAAAGTTCGAATATATTAAAAATTTAATTTAGTGAAATATTCATGGGTCAAGTTTGGGTGTTCACAGACGTATCACTCATTATTTGTTATTATTAATATAATATTAATGCAATATTAAATAAAAATATTTTAATTTTTCAATTTTGAGAGATCATATTTTTATAAATAATATAGATATAGATATCTGAAAATATTTTAATATAACTATATTTTAATTCGGTCATCACCCGGCTCACGTGTGTAAGACATTACCGTCTCCCCAAAAGGTCAACTTGTTGGGGGTGTGCAGCACTCGTGTATATATGGCCCAAGACCTTCCCCTTCCTTTCCGATGTGGGATTCCGTCACATTCTCCCCCACTGAATCCGACGATGCCCTCATCGTCGACCGGACACCCTGCCTACTCCGTCCCTATAGAGCGCTTGGCGAGACATCAGAATTGGGTCGGATCCGCTCCGCTACCACGGCTAGTTTTCAATAAGATGCAAAGCCACCATCACAAAAGGAAGTCAATTCAAACATCAACAAAGCAAATGACTCATTAGCGTGGATTCTGTATATATTTCCTTTCATCCACAAAACTTATCATGCATGAAGCCCAGTGACAATAATTTGGCCCACATCTTCTATACAAATTTTAGCGGCCCAGGTGTTTACTGCTAGGGTTTTCCTATTTAATAGCAATATTCGTCTCTTGGCGTATCATTCCCTCGAGCCATTTTTACCAAACAAAAGCCTAAATGCCTAGTTTACTCAGCAGGCTAAGGTTCCGCCGTCGTGGCCGTGTGTCCGACGTGGGGCGACAAGTCCTCCACCAGCCATCAAGCAGCGCCAACCAGCCTCCAAGAACCGCCCAGCAGCCACCTCCGTCAGCTATCATTCGAAGCGATCCGCTCCCGTCTGCGGTCTCCAGACCTCAATGTCACAATGATCTCTGATTGTCTACGTGATCTGGAAACAGCACTACAGCGGGCACATTCCTGGCCATACATATCTCAGCACATGTCAGAGAAATCAAGCGCCTCCTGGACTCAGGCCAGCCTGATGCGCCCGCTGTAGATCTGTTTTCCAGATCACATGGAGGAGGCCATTCTGCGTCAATTTCGTGACAAGATCCGCCAGATGGGGCGATCTGGGTCCGAGATCCAGCGTTCCGACTCACGGATCTCGAAGATCAGGCCCTCTGGCGGCGGCAAGGAAGAGATCCAGCCCTCTGGCGGCGGCAGTGCGGAGATCTTGTTATCTGTTCACAACCAGGTAGTTGATGCTCTTGATGTGTGCTTGTCTAAACGATATTGATATAGAGGTGCCACGGATCAATTTTTCGGTGGAGCCTCGGAGTCCCGATGCTGCTCATTAGGAAGCCCAACATCTCTTTACCCTCGATGCCATATACAGTGTAGCTCTACACTGTATATGGCATGAGGGAAAAGAGATGTTGGGCTTCCTGGCCGGCGGATATGATATTGACCTCCGCATCCTCTCCATAGTGGTATGTTTGTTGCATCGGTATGTTTGCTCAGAGATAGTACTCTGCTGGTTTTATTTATGGGGTTTAATGAGTTTTCATTAACTCCAATCCCTTATGCTATTATTGCTTGCAGGAACGTTGAAGAGATATGTCATGGGTTGCAAATCTGGATGCTTATGTGGTTTCGGTTTCTTGTTGAGATAATTGGGTTGTGGTTATGTTTTGCTTAATCCCTTACTATCCTTTTGGATCCTTTTGTGGTTTATATTGTAATAGAACTATATCGGCTGGAAATACTTTGAAAGGATTTGGGAATGCTGTTAGTTGTAATTGAAAACTGATTTTGTGCACCATGGTTCAGTGTTTGCTAGTTTTTCATGTTCTTTCTTGTTCATGAAGTTAATTTTTCATATTCTTGTTAGACGATTTCGATTTTCTTATTTTATTTCTATCTGTATTTCAAATAGAAAACCATTACTTTGCCGAATTGAGTGATTTCTATTTTTAACCAACTCTGGTAGTCTGCATGTAATAGATTGTTGTCTATTATTGGATGCAACATGATTTTTCTTGGGTTCTTCATACCAGTAATCTCTAGTAAGTTTCTCTATCTTGGTTGTTACCTTTGGTGTGTTTGCTTGCGTACCCTACACACGAATCATTCTTTCTAATCGGACATGGTTTATATCCCTTGTCATTCTGTGTGCAGTTAATATGTTTTGCACTTCTGGCTTTATTTCCCTTGTCATTCTGTGTGCACTTAATATGTTTTGCACTTCTGGCTTAAGATGTGGAGTTCAGAGCTCAGGGTTTACTAGTTGTGGCATATTTGCGGCTTTAATAATTTTTGGATGAAAGATTGGGTGGTTCCGGAATTCAGGATAAGATGAAGGCTACTTGCTGCAGTCTTTTAGTTAAGAGTTATATGCTACATTTTATTGATTAAAAAAAGTGTGCTACATTTTGGCCCAGTTGCGGTTTGCAAATCTTTCTTCAAACTTGTCCAACCCGGGTTGCGTCCGTCTACTTCCACCAAAAGTTTCAAATTTTCAAGTAACTACACTCCGTAAGCAAAACTTATGGTTGGTTTCCTGATCTATTACTGAATCCAAAACTCCCAAATTTTTTATTTCCAGATGTATGATTAGGGACTATTGTAGTTTCTTTTTCTTATAAATGAAAAGGTGGTGAGGACACCTTTACACGATATTCTTCCTAAATGTTAATTGAACAAGAAAAATGATTCCAAAGTCATTTTGGCAATCATGTTATGTCATCATGTCTCTGTGTCTCCCTAGTGATAATTTATAATCGCGCTATTTCGTTGCATTCTCAGGTATATTCCTGCCTTCCTCGTGCTCGTAAGTTTACCGTCATATTCTTGATTCTCACGGTCCACAATATAAGGGAGGAAAGGGAAGAAACGACTAAGCTAATATCGTCAGATCGTAGCAACTAGATCTCCTTTTTCAAGCAACAAACTACCTCAACTAACCCTCAAACTACNGCTATTTCGTTGCATTCTCAGGTATATTCCTGCCTTCCTCGTGCTCGTAAGTTTACCGTCATATTCTTGATTCTCACGGTCCACAATATAAGGGAGGAAAGGGAAGAAACGACTAAGCTAATATCGTCAGATCGTAGCAACTAGATCTCCTTTTTCAAGCAACAAACTACCTCAACTAACCCTCAAACTACACCACGTTTAGCGCTTCATAGTTCATACTCTCTTCAAGTTATTAGATTTGTCTTTTGACCAATGTACTACTATTGATGAGATACAGTATGCGTTGAAACCTACTACTACAATGTCTTTGTACTTAAAACACTTTCGACCAAAAAAAAGAGTACTTTTAAAATACATGGTCAACATGTAAATCGGATGGAACATCCAAATATTCTAACCTACGGTGATAAGCAAAGTAAAAATTTATGAATCACTACCAATATGTAGGTACATCTACACGGTGTTACCAGCAGCTGTTTTTATTTATTTATTTTTTTTTTAACGATAGTAAGTACTTCGAGTTTTGGAATTGTGCTTGGGTTTTGCCATAAGTGCCTGACTAGCGAAGTGGTTGTAGTTCATGTTTATTACGTGCAGTCAAGTGATGAATGAAATTTCTCATTTTTCCATAAAAAAATTATACTTCCTTCGTCCCCCACTGGATAAATTATACAAAATGAAGGAAAGGATCATCTTTCGTTTAAGATTAATATACAAAGAATGATTAGAGTGGTTACTGTTTAGAAAGAAAACACTGGATAATTTTTTTTTTGTGTACACCGGGGCCTAGGCCCTAAAATATAGAAATTTGTAGGTTACAACCGGTGTTTCGCATTAAACTTTATTGCTAATTAATTAGTAAAAATTATTAAATCTAAAAGAAATTAGTAAAAAAATTATATTGGGACATAATAAAGACTTTTTAGGAAAAAAAAAGTTTTTCCAGGTTTTTTTTTTAAAAAAAAGAGGGAAGGCTACCACCAAGGCGCAAACCCAGGTTGCAGCCCCTTCCCCAAGGCATTTTCCCTCCTAAAAAAGAGACACACCCCTGTTTGGTTTCCTTATTATAATCTTCGTAGGAAACCCCACAACTCCGGCGACGCCACCTCAACTGAGCTGCGATTAGAATGCATTAGGAGTATGAAGCGACTGAAGAGCAGAGGGGCCTCTCTTTTGGAGCAATCGCTGTCTCACCAGACTTCTTGTGATTTTTCTTCAATTCTTCCATATCTTGCTTCATCTCTTCACAGTAAAACTAGATATGGCCCTTCTTGTGACAGTAGTAACACTCCTTATCTTTATAATCTGCTCTTTCTCGTTAACCAGACCTAGAATTTCTTCTAAACTTGTTAGACCGTGACGGGCCCCTACCACGGTTAACCTCTACTACTGCAACTTCTTCTCCTGCACTACTACTAGACCGGTTCAACTTGAAATTCTCCATCAGCACTGCTTTCACATCTACAAGTGAAAGAGTCTGCTTCCCAACAAACAGTAAATTCCTCAAATTGTCATACGAATGGGGAAGAGACATCAACAACATCAAGGCCTTATCCTCTTCTTCATACTTCACATCAATACTAGCCAACTTCTTAATCAATTTATTAAATCGATTGATGTGATCAACAACATGCATACCTTCGTGCATCTTCAACTGATACAACTCCTTCTTCATAAACAATCGATTTGTGGGTGATTTTGACATGTAAATACCTTCTAATTTCTTCATCAGCTCCACCGAACTTGTCTCACCCATCACACTATACTTCACATCTGGCGCAAGAGTCAATCTAATGGTACTGACAGTTCGCTGCTCGAGCTCTTCCCAATCTTCATCCTTCATGTCCTTTGGCTTCTTCTCATTGCCAAAGAGTGTCTTCATCAACCCCTGCTGCACCAACAGATCTTTAAAGTTGCTTTGCCAGAGACTGAAATCCTTCTTCCCATCAAACTGCTCCACCTCAAACTTTGTGCCTGAAATCGTCATCGCGAACCTTTATCGAACCCGCGCTCCGCTACCAGTTGTTGGGGAAAACTGCAAAAGATTCGCGAAAGAATAAAACAGGACACAAGAATTTAACGTGGTTTGGCCTTAATCTTGCCTACGTCTACGAACTTCTTATCTTCACTAATATAAAAATATTAGTACATCAAACCTCCCAAGAAAATACTACTCTTTTTCTACTCTAGCCGCACATCCACAACTACTTTGCAGCTCTACTAAAAGACTAACCCAAAACCTCCTATTTATAATAGCTAAAGAGCTACTATTTGGAGGACACTCCAAGCAAAATTAATTGTCCGACTTTTCCTTCAAGCCGAAGCCTATCTTGGGCCAAGTCCAATTTCAGCCCAATCCCAACAGGAACTTCTATAGTATCGCTTGTAACGGCATGGGCTGGTGAGTTCTGTGTTGATTTAGCTTTCTTTTGATTTCTTTCTTTGGCTTTTCCTCTTTGATTCTTTGGAATTCTAATGGAGGGTACTCCTTACGCCATCTCCGTGACTCAAGAGTGGATCAAAGCCTTGCATCGATTGAAAATGCTGTGAGTCTCCTTGAAATACTCCTTATTCTTACTTGCTAACTTTGTAGCATTTGTAGTCATGATGGGTCAGATCAAGTTAATTCACCAGCGCTCGCGGTTGGCTACAGTAGGACGATACTAGATGATTAGCTCTAATTTTCCTGTATAGATCCATGAAATGAATTCAAACACAATTTGAGATCCTATCAAATCCCTAAAGATAGGCCAACACATTAGTGTATGATGTCTATGTTGGGGAAAATTTGGGTAATTTTCCCACTACAACAGCCTGACAAATCAACATACAATAGGTGTATGTTCAAGTATATTCTCATATAGAAAGGATATATAAGAGATAAAAGGAGTAATCAGCCATATCCTTTCTTTGTTTAACACTACCAAAATCTTCTTAAAGAATTGAGATAGTTTAGTAATGCTTGCCCCCTGAGGCTACCAAAAAATATAAACTAAGCAATTATACAAGTCAAAAACCATGAATAATTTTGTCATTAGAACTTGCCAATATTTCTGAAGCAAATATATTATCACAACATCTTCACAGTTGCAACCTACATCTAGAGCCTTTGAAAGAGGAGGTAATTTACAAATTAAAAAAAAAGGAAGA
>JAKUCV010007255.1:0-42295 GCA_028386065.3 Turnera subulata
TCTTGCAAATTGGTCCCTGACGAGATGCCTATAAATAGGCTTCTCATTTGCTCTTCAAAGCATCCCATTCATTCACAACAAGAGTGAATAAGAGAAGAGAGTGAGAGATAGAGAGAGTGTTGGAAGGAGGGAAGAAATTTAGGAGAAAATATTCCTTAATATTTTCTCAAATCCCCTCTTAAATTAGGGAGTGACAAAAAATGACCGTTGATGCGAAGCCGCACCCAAGCTTCTCTTTCTTTTTTGTGATGAACAAAGCTCTTACGTGTTTTATTTTAGGGAAACCAGTTTGATTTTGGTTGTAACAAAATAGAAGCACTAGAACAATGCTAATACTCAATCTTTACTTAAATTAAAAGACCAAATCACACTACGGGTTGGTTCAAGTAGTAAGTGACATGATTTCGCTTAAGCGAAGTTTCGGGTTCGAGTGTTCATGTACCTGAAAATTTTCATTAGGAGACTCACCCACCACCGTACTTAGTCGCGATAAAACTCCGGATACCTATGGGAAAGAAAAAAGACCAAATCAAACTAAAGTGTGGCTAATCACATTGGGGCCCTATTTTACAACAACATGAGGTTAATAACAATTCGAGAATCTCGAATTGTTGAAGATGAGAAAAAAGCAAACATAATGATTTGCTAAACCGAGTTATCAAGAAGTGGAAATCCACATAACACTAAATATAATAATATATTTGATCAACTAATACTTCTAGGCATTCTAAACTAATGATGGGTTAAAATGTAACGACCCGGGTAAATTTTCTATTAATTTTACCGTTCTATTTTGACTTTTACTGTGGTAAATAAATTTTATCGCGGTTAATCGAAAATTTACCAACCCGAGTTAATTTCCGATATAAATTTTTATCATTTTACTACTCTTATAGATGATTAATATTATTTCTACCATTATTATTTTCCAAACCAACAGTAATAATAATACTTTCATTATTATTTTGGACGGAACACTTGTGTTGCAAAAATAATATTTACTAATTATAATTTTAAACGCCGTAATTCGAGGATTCTATCGGACCGAGCTTTTCCGAGAGTTTTTCGGGAATAACCGAGCTTCGTTTCAGTCACTGAGGATAGGCGTCGTTCTGGAGTTTCTTTCGATAACCGAGCCTCGAAATTATTTTCCGAGGGTTACTCGGGATTTCCGAGCCTCCTCCAAGGCTTACCGAGCCTCAGTTTTCGATTCCGAGACTTAGGAAACGCTCAGAAGAATTAAACGGATTTTCCGAGCCCAAGTTGTATTTTCGGACTCGGGACGGAAAATCCGGTTCGGCCAATCGTGGTTGCCACGTGGCCACTCTTCTTTTCTCCTCTTTTTTCTTCCTTTTCCTCTTTCCCGGTTATCTTTCTTTCTCTCTCCCGGTTTTTCCTTCAGCTGCAGGCCCCACTTTTCTTTCCTTCTTTTCTTCTTTCTTTTCTTTCTTTTCCTTCTTTTCCTCTCTTCTTCCCACTTCCTTTTTCCTCTTTTTCTTTTCCTTCCAGCCGCCCACACCTCTTCACCCGTGACCAACCGACCCCTCCCCATTCTCTTTTCTTTTCTTCCCTGTCTTCTTCCCCATTCCTTTTCTTTATTTTCTCTTCTCCTTCCCCGAAATCCACACACACATCTCCTCCCCCTTTCCCTCTTCCTTCTTCCTCTTCTCCTTCACTACGCAGCCGACCAGAGACCACCACCTGCCGCCATCCCCTTCCCCTTTCTCTTCTCCTTCCTCCTCTCCTCCCCTGTACTGCCGACCTGAGACCACCCTCCACAAACCCGACCGCCACCATCTCGTCTCCATCTACTCCTCCTCGTTGTCTCCACCCTCGCCGGCAGCCAAGCGACGCCGCCGCCGCCACGACAAGCTCGGCATCACCGCGGGACAGAGCTCAAGTCTCCACCACCGCCCGATCTCCTCTCCCTCCGCCTCTGACGCGTCGCCGGCCAGACGAGGAGAGCCACCCGAGTCCTCCTCGACCTGCTGCTGCCGACAGCCACACGCCGCCGCTGTCTCTCTCCCTCCACCAGTCCCGGCCGCCGACCCCTGCAACTCGTCAACGGCGTGACTGTCGCCCTGGGTTCCACTCCAAATTGCCGTTTGTTGTTGCCGCTGCCGCCGTATGGGTGAGACCCACGACGATCCCAACTCTTGCCCTTTTGATTGTTTCTTTCTTCCTCTAACCCAATTCGAGAATGATTGGACTGACCGGGTTTGTGTTGTTGCTGATTCTGGTGGTTTGTTGTGGTGATGGTTGTGAACGTCGGTGTCTTGTTGATGACCGGTTGTGGGTTTTTCCACAGAGGCGCTGGTCGTGGATGGTGGGTGGATGTTGGTGAGGTTTTGTGACGCTGTTGGCGACGAGGTCGAACGGGCGGTGAAGTTGCTGCTCACGGATAATTGTTGCGTTGATGATGGACGGAGTGCTGGATTTTTGGGGTATTTTGCAGCCGTGAACAGTACCGGCCGGAATCCGGCGGGTTTCTGGTGCCTCGGGAATTTTCCGACGAACCCGGAAACGAACTTTTTGGGTAAAAACCCGGACCTTTGGACCATATGCATAATTAAACGAATCCCGAACTGTTATAACGGACCCGGACATTAAAACGACGTTAAATAAACGATTAATTAACTTAATTAATATTAACCAATGAATTTATTTAATGCAATCTAAATTATGTTCTAACTATGCTTTTATGCTTTTATTTAATTATGCTTTTACGCTTTTACGTTTTTATTTAATTATGCTTTTATCTAACTTTATGCATTTATTTATACTTTTATTTAATTTCTTATTGGGCTATTAAAAAGGCCCATAGTATTTAAATTTCCGCTTTGATTTCATTTACATTTACCTGGACTCGTAAAAGGCCCATTGAATTTAATTTTCCATTTCATCTATTTTTATTGGGCTAAATATAAATAAAAGGCCCATGTCGTTTATTTATTTTAATTATGTTATTTATTTACTTTAATTATGTCTTTTACTTATTTAATTTTCGAATTATGTTAATATTAGTTTCATCCTCCGTTGGGCTAAACGTTCGTGAAGGCCTACCGAGTCAATTCTTAATTTCTTTATTTATATCTAAATTGAATTTACATTATAAAGAATTAGACATAAATAAATATAGTTTTGCAATTATAAACTAAAATGATGATAATTTGTATTTTAGTTATTTACAGATTTTGTCTTTATAAATAAATATAAATATATACATATGTACGATCGTATGTGATTACAAGGTATATATATTTTACAACAATTACTTAAGCATATATATACATGTAAATAAGTAATTAATAATTTAATTTACGGATTTAAAAATGATATTATACATATAATATTCTGACGTATTTATTTATTTAATTACTATGTCGGAAATGATTATGGAAATAATAAAAAAAGAACCGATAAGCCGTCTAATAACTGTTAACCAGCATCATGCATGATCATCTTGTTTGTGCATTATAAGTGATTGATGTTGCTATATTATAGGGATATCAAGGCTTAACCGGATGTTGGCTTCCGAGGAGTATCACTATCAGGTGAGGTTGCATATACGTCATTCCACCCGTGATAGCCGGGATGGTGGGTCTTGGAACTACATAGGTTCCATTGCATCTTATGGTTGTTGTTGATGATATCTTGGTAGTAATTACTAATATTTGTTGTGAGGATGGATAACCTTTGATATGTGCCCGTAATACTGTGTTTGTATTGTTGTTTGTTTGAACTGCTGAGATGAATATTGTTGGTTGATTGACTGCTATGATGCTTTTGTTATTGTTGATGTTAGACTGTGGTAGTGGATTTGTGATATTGTGTAGAGATTAATGATGAACTGGTCTATGTGGATAATTAAGGAAAGAATAATGAGTATTGGAAATGAATTTAAGATGATGATATAATTGTCACTTGGAAAGTAGTGGTACGACTAGATGGTTAGAGACTAGTTCTGTGGTGTCATGGCCGGTTGGTTGGTTGATTGGGATGTTGATCCCGGATTTGTGATAATGGGATGTTGATCCCAGATTTGTGATATTGGGATGTTGATCCCGGATTGTGGTTGGGCCTGACATCCAGAATTAGTTAATAACCAGGTACGACCCTAGCTTGTCCAGTGACGGGGCCTGGAAGATAAAACTGGTAATAAAAATAATTAAGCATTCTTTTGGTCTTGGCTCAGTCTTGTTTGAAATGTGCTTTTGCTTTGATGGGCTGTGATGTGATATGTTCATTTGCATGATGTCTCATGATCATACCTTGGGAGGTTGCAGTCCTCAGTTTAGTCGGTTGACCGTGGACGGCATAGGTTGTCGGTTCACGGGTGTTAATTATTGTCGTTGGTTGTGAGTAGTCCATTGTTGTTGGCATCGGTTGCCAGTTGTCCTTTGTTTTTTTGGCTTCTTTTGATAATTGTTGGATGAGTATCATTTGTCGTTTTAGGTCGGATATTGAGTATTGTTGTTGTTGTGGTTACAAGTTGTTCTGGTGTCTGCTGTTGCCGTGTTGTGTTGTGATTCTACCCGGGGACCGGTTTGTGATGTTGATTGGGTAAGGTCCGTGCAGGTTGCCGGCTACCCGGTGAGCGAGGCTCACGTGATTTGAGTTTGTTTTGGTACCGGGTTAGATGATCGGCAAGCACAGTATCGGTATGTTATCATACGATGAGGAACCTCTGTTGAATATAGTCTGTCAGGACTAGAGTATGTATTATTTAGTCTGTTGGGGCTGGGTCGGATACCCAATGCGTAGTCGAGTTGAAGTGTCCTGGTCGGGCACTAGTGTATGGTACAGTCAGTATTAGATGGTCAGTGCGTTGCATAGTCGATAGGGTGGACATTTGCATGGTCCGCATTGTTCCTTGTGACTACATTTGATCAGTGTTCTGTTCACTACTTGTATGCCGTATTGATGTGTTCTTGACTGTTAAGTATATGCTATGTTGTTCATCATGGGTTATGTGTCGGTGAGATTATGGAGAATCTCACCCCTCACCTGCCCCATCGGCAGGCTACGTTATTCTTTGTGCAGGGATGCGTCATGGCAGGCTGCGGCATCTCCTCTGACGGATCTGGATCCATAGTTGCATCGTGTCGATTCATGCTATTGCTGTATTATTAAAATTGCTTCCGCTGTGCTTTTGATGCTGTTGTACCCGAGGTCGGGTGTCATGTTATTATCTTTGGGCCGTTGGACCGGATTCTCCTATTGTAAATACTGTATGTGCCACGTGTCGGCACTGTTATTTGGTAATTACTGTTTATTGGGTAAATTTGGGTCGGGGTGTTTTAAAACGTGTGGAAGATGTAAATTATTAGTTGCGGCATTTCCTTTACGAACGATATGATTTTTTGTTTTGTATATATATAGTCGAACAATAGCATATAAGTCGAGTGACTCCCAAGTTAATCCTACATATCCGATATTTCGTCCAACGTAGTTTCTGTCTCTCCGATAGTTGTAATGATTTCCAAATTGGTCGTTTTCGGGAAATGAATGGAACTATCTTCATCATTTCTTGGTATAGGAGCGGAAGGACTCCCTTTTAGGTAGGAGGGTACCCTCAAATCTCAATCAATTAGAATATAACATATGCAGAAAATTGAGATATCATCCCCCTCCCCATTATGAAATTAAATTCCACTATGGATATCTTGTGCACATCATCGGCGAACCATGCGGCAGTATAAACAACATAATATATATTGACTCGATGAATAGGACGTGACACCTTGATTTCTACCAAGGAAACGAAGAACCACTACTTTTTTTTTTCTTCTGTAGAATCAGATAAATTCAAATAGAACTTTCTTAATCTATGCTTTGTCAACAATTTGTTTTTCATTAATTGATCATTCTCACCTGGTGGCACAATGAATAAACAAGTAATTCTGCGAATTAACGATTTCCTGGTCGTGAGACCAGTGAGCAATTTCATTGTTAATTAAACTCCTTGACAGTTAGGACATAATTGTTTGTCCTTCGATTCGTGTGTTACAAGGTCAAATCATCAAAATCGTTTTCCTCTTTTAATCATGATTATTTTTAAAAAAATCAGGAAGGTATATAAACCGTTACGCCTAAAAAGATTACATAGTAATTACTGGTAATAAGAACCACATCATAAGAACGGGACCTGGAATCTTGGGCATGATAGTGTTTGGTGTGGCTTGGAACGAATGAGAAGGGAGGGAAGGGAATTGGAGAAACGTGGGAAATGGTTTGGCGCCACGTGGCGGGAGAAGAGTCAATGTCGCTTAAGAACTAAAGCAAAATGCCTCCTGCTGGCTGCGACGTGCAAACTGAAGGCCTGTCTTAATGTGGGCCCCCCTCTCCCCCACAACAGCAACACACATTTCCGCCCCGGATCTCACTTTCCCGGGGTACTCCCATCACCAAGTTTCCTATTTCATTCTTCTTTTTTTTTTTAATTTTAATCTCCAAGTTTCCCATGTCTTTATCATATACAATATGTGTTCTTGACCAACTTCCACCATAAGCCAAAAGAGGCAAGAGAAGGGAAATAAATACAAGGATTCTTATTTCTCAAAAAAAAAAAATACAAGGATTCTTTAAATTGTTTGGAGAGAATGGTGATAACATCTGGTGATGTTGCCTGCTAAGTTTGAAATTAATGAGGTGTGGGTTTAAATTAACATTATGTAATGTTTCCATCGAGATTAAAAAAAAAATATTATCTTTTAAGTAAAGTCATGAGTTCCATCCACACTAATTTGCATATAGAAAATGCATCTTTGAGAATTTTAAGAGTCGGACTAGCTAGATAACATGAGGAAAAAGTATAATATAAGACTATAAGTACCGGTTTGTCAAATTGGAAAAGGTTGAACGTGCAATTTTTCCGGGCATTGGTTAGTCAGCTTTGCTGGGGAAATTTTTATCTGGGAGCGAAAATAGTAAAATTGAAGGGATATAAATTAACATACGCGAGAGTAAAGTGTTGCCCCTTTGTATATATTTTGTTCGGAAATTTACATTGAACTAGATATAATACTCGTTTGGAATTAAGATTCAAAAGCTTGGTTCGTCACAATGCCCCTTTGCTTACAAGGGATGGGGATCCGATATCCTCTATGTTATATGAGAGGAAATAAGTGGATTGTTTTCACTATTAGGGGGCCACAGTTATCGTACTAAATAGATGGTTTATTTAGAATAATACTTTTACGCGGGCACCAAACCCTTGAATTGAACCATAAATTAATCAATTACGGCTAGCTGTATAGGACTTGTGGGCGACTCATTCTTATACCTACCAAAAATCGTAGCAAACAAATTGAGTTCATACAATTACAAACGAGGAAAGATATGGATGTATTGTACGTAATATCAAGGTCTGGTTCACTTAAGACATCCCTTAAAATGACAATTGATCTTTCTTTTCTCTTTGAGGAGGGGTCATATTGCCTTGGCAACTTTGCATATTCAACTTAAATGAAAGCATACATCAAAAGGACGATTCAGTTTTGGCATAAAGCGATGAAGATATCAAAAGCACTCCTTTACCATGACTTTCAGGAACAAAACTGTCAAAACAAGAAAAGTGGCTTATGATTCACTAGGGAAAAAAAGAAAAAATGTACAACTTAATTAATTATAATTCCAACAAGAAATGCACCTCCAAACAATTGGATTCAATTCCTGGCCATGGCAAGCAAATATCTCACTCGAATAAGGTCATGGCCATGCAACAATGTCGGTGTGTAAGTTAAAATCAATGGTGTCAGGATCAACAACCGTTGTTAATTAATTTTAACTGTTCCCCGCTGTCCTGGGACCATTCTGTTTCAAGGTACGTACAAGGTCTTTGTCAAATATTTATCTATTCATGTGTCACCCAATGGGCTTTTCTGGCTCAAAAACTCACCAAAACATTGTACTGACTCATTGCAACGCTAAACATAATCGAACCCAACAAAAAAAAAATGAATTAACGAATAAACATTTGTACCTAAAGGACCACACCTTTTTTTGTTTTCGAAGTAGACTTTTCTTTGCCTTGGAATGGGATAGATCATGCATGTTTAACGCCACTCTCCCCCCACTTCCCTAAACGTGAAAAACTCAGGTGGAGAGAGTATATTCATGGAACTTTATAATGCACGCAAGTAACAACACAACAATTCAGAATTATGTTCCCGGTTGGTTCACTTTTACTTGTGTTCGTGATCCTTGAAAAGAATGGAAAGCAAATGCCCATATATTCATGTTTTAGTAACGTAGAGATGTTAATTTCATCCTAAAAAACGTAAAGATGTTGTTATCTTGGCCTTAAAAAAAATTGAAAAAAAAACAAAATATATTATATTTAGGTACCTGTTAGGTTGGCTAAAAAATGAGCGTCCAAAACACTCAAAGGCCAAAGCTGCATGCCACCAGATTACCTTTGAGTACCAGTTGGCTCTCTTATTGACTTTCATAAAGGGAACATGCCCTAGTCTCGTCGAGCAATTGAATAGTGTGATATGGAGTTTGTTCGCTAATATTTTTACAGGATGAGAACTTATTCTTTGACTTCTTCTGGTTGTAAAGTTGATAGAAAAATGTTAATCACGGATTAAAGAAAAAGTAAGATCGCATTAAAATGAAGTGAAGCCGAATTATATCATCTTCAGAGTGGGTGGAATTCGCATTGTCCTTGAGATAATGGTCTAAAATTATTTTGTTGCCACAACCAGTCTAAATTAAATAATACGTGTGCGATTCATTCGAAAGTAGGAAAACAGACAGGATTAGTATTTCAATAGAATATAATAAAATAAAAATTTATGCCCAGACAGTGCATGGGCATCAAGCTACAGGCTGATGCTACGTGTATCAGAGACATTAGTACCTTAATTGCATCATAAATGTACCAAGTCAACACTGATTGGTACAAATCTTTGAGTATGTAAGGCTTAAAAATTGGACGGCTCCTAGTTTTTAATTTTTTAAAAGAATAGTTCTAATGAGGAAAAAGGTACTGGTAATCTTATAACGCTACACGTCGAATTCAAAGTAATATCCAGGACACTGGAGCTATTGATTTCCTGCCATATACGTACTTCCCCATATAAAATTTGCAAATCTGATGAGAGACAAATAGTAAAATACCAGATTTTTTTTTTTTGGGTCGCATACAATTGCCATACAAAGCTTAAGCATACAATGAAATTTCCCAGTTTGCTTCGAGGAAGCCTTTTACAAAAGAAACAGAGTCGGCAAAACTAGGTAGGGGTTGAAAACCAAGAAACACTATTTGTTTGGACCAGGCTAAATGGTAAGGTTAGGCAAAGCTAATGTGTTGAGCAACCAAAAGCGTCAAAATTAGTTTGTCACCATCACCCACTGCCTCCAGCACAGGCCCCCCCTTTAAGAGAAAAAGCCTCACTAATATGAAATTGACCCAGTACAGATCTTAAATTCTTAATTCTTAAACCCAACTACAAATAAATCACAAAGTCAAATAAGCCACACCAACCTACAAATTGGAACAAACAAATAGACAAGGGCCCTAGATACAGCCAAAAGATTTTTAAAAATCAAAACTCAAAACAAATAAGAAAAAGAAACTTAAATGATAGTAACTGATGATCCTCCATTTGAGTATTCGCATTGTGAATCCATCCATCTCTGCTTTGCCACCTAATGAAGATATATGACAACCGTTTACTTTTCAAAACTCGAAAAAATTAGAATAAAAGAAAAGTTTGAAAGGGAAAGTAAAGGCAAAGAAATAAAAGAAAAAAAAAAAAGGGCCTTCCTTCCTTCCTTCATCTTGCCATGGCATTCCCGTAATTCCCTCCATAGACATACCTTCTTCTCTCTTTTATTTTTTTTGCCTTTAAATTCCAAAGCTCCACACGCATCATTTTCCCACACACCCCCCCCAGACCGAGTCCCTCGATACAAAAATCAAACAGACAAAACAGACAACCTCAACAAAAACTCACTCCACAACCAAAAAAACAAAAGCCAAAACCAGAAAACACACAATTTTACAAAGAAACCTCACTTTTGAGAGAATTCTTCATAAATAAACTTGAGAATTTCCGTCATGGGGTCGTCAGCGCTGGTATTCAGAGGCCACGAAGACGACGAGAACGGCCACCCGGCGGCGGCGGCGGCCGACGCCTACTCGCCGAAGCCGAACAAGCCATGGCTCGCCGTCACCCGACCCATCCGCTACCTCCTCCGGGAGCAGCGCCTCCTCTTCATTCTCCTCGGCATTGCAATCGCCACCCTCTTCTTCACCCTCCTCCCTTCCTCCTCCTCCTCCGTCCACCACCGCCTCAGTAACGACCCAATCCCCGACTCCTTCTCTCACTTCACTCACGACTCCTCCCTGGTGTCTACATCCACTCCCATGCGGTACAAGTACTACGACCAGCACCGGGCGGGCCTCGCTGCCGGCGGGAAGATCCCGCTGGGGCTGAAGCGGAAGGGCCTCCGAATCGTGGTCACCGGGGGGGCCGGGTTCGTCGGGTCCCACCTGGTAGATCGACTGATCGCCAGAGGGGACAGCGTGATAGTGGTGGACAATTTCTTCACGGGGAGGAAAGAGAATGTGATGCACCATTTTAAGAACCCCAGGTTCGAGCTCATCAGGCACGACGTCGTCGAGCCCCTCTTGTTGGAAGTGGACCAGATCTACCACCTGGCCTGTCCCGCTTCTCCGGTTCATTACAAGCACAACCCGGTCAAGACCATCAAGACTAACGTTGTTGGCACGCTTAACATGCTGGGTCTGGCCAAGAGGGTCGGTGCTAGGTTCTTGCTCACTAGCACCAGCGAGGTCTACGGTGATCCCCTGCAGCATCCCCAGGTGGAGACTTACTGGGGCAACGTTAATCCCATCGGTCAGTAAGGACTTTTTCGTCCTTTTCTTTTGCTCTTGAAAATAAATTTCCTCTCCCATTTTTATTAGTTTTGACACGGTAATTAATCGTGGACCGTGATTGTCGGGTGGGTCGACGGACGGTTGGTTGTTTTTGGTTTGGTTGATTTGAAAAATGGGGGAGATTGGTGCTGGGGTATAGTAGTAATTTGCGGGGGTAAAAAGAAAATTTTGAGATTTAGGCAGATCCGACATTGACAGTGCTTTGGTCTTGTGTTTGACAGGTGTCCGAAGTTGCTACGATGAGGGAAAGAGGACAGCTGAGACATTGACCATGGACTATCACAGAGGAGCAGGTGTCGAGGTCAGCTCATTATTAACCTACCCATTATTTTTTATTGTTACTATTACTAACTAATGTATATTTGTGGTATATTATAGGTAGGTGTTCAGTGGTGAAATAAATACTTTGGGGGTTATGTAGTCATTTGATGGATGATAACAGAGGCTGATAGGGATATTTTGTTGTTTTGAAAAAAATTTATTTCAGGTTAGGATTGCTAGGATTTTCAATACCTATGGGCCCAGGATGTGCATTGATGATGGACGAGTTGTTAGTAACTTTGTTGCTCAGGTACCTTTCACTTTTCTTGAATCTTGGATGTTCTTTTGTAACGGAGCTATATTGTTTTTTTAATGTTGATATTGAGCTAACTTTTAGTGGCGGGCATAATGCAGGCATTAAGGAAGGAGCCTTTGACAGTATATGGTGACGGGAAACAAACAAGGAGCTTCCAGTTCGTTTCTGATTTGGTGAGGACCCTTTTAGCTATTCTTTAATTGGACGAGGCCTTTTTTAGTGTCCTGTGGTCCTATTGCCTTTTGGTTTGGTTTTGCCTTCTTTGTGTGCATATTTTTTGCTATCCAACTCAAACTACAAGACTGTATCTTGAATTTCAACAAAATCATGTCTATAATGTGAATGAGGTGCGGGTAATTCTCTGTTACACGTGCATTATCACATCCGAGACAACATCTGCATTGTGTGCGTTGTAATAAAGTTCCAAGTTCCCACACAGCTAGATCTGCATTCACGTGATGTGGGGGCAGGTGTCGTACTTGTTATCTTCTGAAATGTAATTGTGTTCTGGTGTCACAATTACTTGTTCTCCCATTGCTTTGCCCATGCCTTGTTCTGTTGCAATTGTTGAGGGAAGAAGAAGCAAAACCAGCTGATGCTTGGCATCTTGAAGGACCAATGTGGGAACACATTAAAACTTGTTACTTTTTGGAACATAGAGAAAGATTGTTTGGTTCTCATTTTATAATTTTCATTTCCACAAAAAGCTAGAGATTGTATTATTTCGAAGCAGGCATGTGTCTTTTTTAAATGGAGGATCACGCTGTCCCCACCTACATCTGATTGGCAATGCTAGAGTTTAGTTCAAGAACAGTACGTTTCCCTTGATGGGTTGATGACCAGCATGAGATTTTTCCAGTCCCAACAGTTGGATGATTTTAATTTCTCTTTGTTCATTGCATTCTCCTCTTAGGCATCATGTTCAATTAGTTACTGTTATTGATACGTAGAAAGCCTAACATAGAGCCAGGTGTCTGATTGTACTATTTTTCCATCTTTTCGAAGTTAATGCGACATAAATGCTAACGGTACATATATTTTTTTGTTGTTGTTTCTATATCAGGTCGAGGGTTTGATGCGCCTTATGGAAGGTGAACATGTGGGACCTTTTAACCTTGGAAACCCTGGTGAATTTACCATGCTTGAGCTTGCTCAGGTGAGTGTATACTTCTCTTTAAGTTTCAAGGGATTCTTTTTTTTTTTTGATAGAACAGTTTCACCTTTCAAGGGATTCCTGCCATTTCCTTCTGCATGGCAGTTATCTTGTTAGGAGATTGTCTTCAGTTTAAAGGAATATCATTGCCACAAAAGTAACCTTGTAGTTACTCTGATGGGTTATTAGTTTAGTTGCGGATTCTGCCACCAAGACAGTTTTGCAGCAAATTGAGCAGCATCTCTTTGTTGGTGCAGGTGGTCCAGGAAACCATTGACCCGAATGCAAGAATAGAGTTTAGGCCCAACACAGAAGATGACCCACACAAGAGGAAGCCTGATATCACAAAGGCAAAAGATCTACTTGGTTGGGAACCCAAGATATCTCTCCGTAAGGGTCTGCCTATGATGGTCTCTGACTTCAGCCAACGCATCTTTGGCGACCACAAGGAAAATGGTGCAGCCGGTGAGGCGTCAACAGCTTAAGTTAGCACATTCGATAAGGAGAGGTATCCAATACGTGATGGGTTTAGCAGACAATCTAGTTTTCCTCTTATACAGTCGTGATGGTAAGAGCAGCAGCAGATAATTGAGCTCTTCTGGTCTTGAGGAATAGGTTTGGAGGTGTACCTTTCACATTTATTTTAAGTCATCTTTGTAATTTCCATATTACAGTGCCCTTTGAAGGCTATTAGACAGCGAGCCTGCAATCCAATTTAATTTTTACCCGGTTATCATCATTCATTTGTCATGGTAGCTGTTCAGTGAGTTGGCTTTCTTACCATAATTTCGCTGAATTGCAAAGCTATGATCTGTTTAATCGGCCATGGAGGTCAAGCCTGATGGACAAGGTATAGTCCGTTTATTTTAGGGTTGCACAAAGATTAATATGTTAATCCAACGCCGTTTCGAGGTGGGAAACGATGGAGGTCAAGCCTGAAGGACAAGGTATAGTCCGTTTATTTTAGGGTTGCACAAAGATTAATATGTTAATCCAACGCCGTTTCGAGGTGGGAAACGATCATATCCGTTCATTGTCCTGTACATCCGTATTTCTCTTAACATTCTAAACACCCGAGAGAAATCTGTTCGAAGTCCCTTCAATTTTCAGAATGGAACATGCGAGAAAACTACTAATTTAAGACGCCAACTGTTTGAATGTACGGCTGCATAATCTGTGCATGCAATAACACATCAAGCAAGAATCCGCTTAGAGCTTGAGCATGTACCGCATATAGAGCAAGAAATGGCAGTTTAGGACGTTTCTTTCAACTTTGCTTTGAGAGAATAAATTGGATATTGTTCACATCAACCAATAGTAAAAACCAATCATGATTCAAGAAACAACGAGAAGTAAAGCTAGTTAATGTTTTCTTAGTGCCCACCACTGGAATAATTGATAAACCAACATGAGGCACCATCAAAACAAGAACAGAAGTCAATAAAATGTAACGGATTTCACCTCTCTAGAAGCAAAACCAAAACCATTCAAAAGCAACCGGTAATATTAGACAGACGGGAAACCGTTCCACCACAGTGATCTTAATGTATCGGATTTCGCCTCTCTAGAAGCAAAACCAAAACCATTCAAAAGCAACCGGTAATATTAGACAGATGGGAAACCGTTCCACCTTCTAACTACAACATCAGAACCTCCGACAGAGATAGAACGGGTTCTGGCAAATCCTCAATTACAGAATATATCAAGTAGCTCGGAACAGTTTGAAGGGCAGAGACCTCAAGCACATCACTTCTCACTTAGGATTCCTAAGGACAATAATAACAGAATCCCCGCGGAGAAACATTTTGCTGATGAACCTGTCTTTGTTGACTGGTTGGGCCTTCTTCTTGCCTTTCCCAGTTTTTGGCACCTGAAAGAAGGAAAATGTAAGTAAAACATATGTTCCAGTGCAAAGTAGTTTGAAAAAACATTAAAGCACCCATCTAAGTGGCTTATGCGATTAAACCAACCTCGGTCCACATCTCCCTAACATTTTCGAGAACCATGTTGCAGTGCCTGTCAAATGCCCTTACTCGTCCAAGAAGCTTCTTGTTGTTGCGACAGTTGATCAGCACCTGAATCAATTAACCGCAATTAAAGTTTAATAACAAATCTGGCTAATCGATTACCCACAATCAAAGTTTAATAACAAATCAGATAATTTTTCAAATGAAAAACAGAGTCCATTATGAACTTCAGAAATGAAGACACACATACAGAAGGACGGGTTTCACCAGCCAAAGACACAATGTTAATTCTCTAAAGCAAAGCTGGCAAAAGACAGTTTGCATGATAATGCTCAGTATTGATGAGAAGCCAGACAAACAATGAAGTACAACTATCCCTCTTATGTCTATTAAATTTAGACATACCATAGCAAAACCTACCATAATCCAGTGATCAGACAAGCCAAGCAAAGAGGATTTGGTATTTCCGACGCAGAACACTAGCCATGAGGTCACTCGCAAACTAATGGCATTAAGAGTAATGGATATATAAGATACCAACTCAAATGGCCATATGTCTTATTCTTAATTGACACTATTAGGCTAAGAAATTACCTGGGTGTTATTCTTCACACTCATCATCAGAACAGAAAGTGGTCCAGTGCTCAAATCCTCCTCCTTCCTGGCCTGTAAAAAGGAGTTTGCATAAATGTTAAGAACAACCACAAGATAGTAGCACATGCTTACACAAACTCAGATGCACTTGCCACAAATGGAAGGACTGGAATGTAAAATGAAAACAGCTTTTAGATCATTACAAATTGAAATGTGAAAAAGTAATGTCATCACCAAAGGTGAAACCAACAGCCAACTCGTAACCATTAAGGGGACAAATAACGTGCAGGCACACTAGCATCACTTAAAATGAAAGCCATTAACATATGCGGTATCAAAACTGTGGCTGCTGATTATGCACATGGCTAGTTACATGCTGAAACTTATAAGCAATCATATCGCATCACAGACTCATTTAATTGAACAACCATTCATGCCAAAGTTCACTATATTACCATGTTAGCCAAACACCGACAGTAATATCTCAGAACCCAAGAGAAAACACAGTGGTCAAAGCTTAAGGCTCTTTTAACTTTTGAGAACTGGGTTTTGGAGGGGCAGGGCTCAGTGCTACGAATGGAGCTACATAAATATATAGACATGAACAGAATTGGCAGCCCAAGCAAAAACATCATAAAGAAACAGGATACAGGATGAGGCACTAGTAGGTAAGCAAAGGCACCAAGTTTGCTAGGGAGCAAAAGATGTCACTAAGTTCAACGCTTACCGTACATTCAGTAACTAATCAAGCAGCCTAATACAACATAAGTCATAAATTACAAATTGGCATGGGAAATAAATAAGAAAATTTCCAGTATAATGTTGCTAATTAGACAAAATTCAACAATTTGGAGAGTACGGATTTTGCGGTCAAACGAGCACACAACCACGAAATAAGAAAGAAAAATTAACAATAAGAAAAGCAAATTATAAAGCAACTTACCGCAACATCCTCGTCCATTGGCCTACTGCAAAACAAAGATCCACGAAAACAACAAACCGTTAGCATATTATTTACAACATAAACAATACATAAAAGTAAGCAAAAGAAATAGTGCCGGGGAGCACATTTCACGTTTTAGCGAAAACTACGACCAAGTAGACAAGGAAAACGGAGAGGAAGGAAGGGAACGATTAAAGTTTACCTCATCGTGACGGAAGTTGAGAGCGAACCTGCACGAAACAAAGACAAGCTAGGGTTTCAATTAGATAGTCTAGTGAACGAGATGTGTAGAAGAACGAAAAGTGAAAAGAAAAATCGGAGGATGGACGGATCGTTAGAATAGACTTACGGAGCTAGGGTTTTAGTGCGCGGGGGTTTTTGTGGGATTTGGGATTTCTGCGTCTGAATTTTTTGAGGGGAAGCGAGAGAGGGAGAGTTTTTTCGCGTCGAGATGGCATAAATATAGTCCAAGTAAGTCGGTTCGTTATGCAGCGGTACTGGGCTGGGCTGTGAGTAGCAGTCTCCCTTTGTTATCTGGGCTTAGGCTACAGAACCATTCTAAGTGGGTATTACTTGGGTCCAGATTGCTAACTCCAGAAAACTAACCAAGCCCAAATTGCTTTCTTCTTCTTTTTTCTTCCTTTTTTTTCCCCTCATGGTTTTTGGTACTCTTATAAGTTAAGAGTTAAAAGTTAAAACTCATAGATTTGACTACTGTTGTCGGACCTATCAATGAAAGTGACCACCCCAATAATTAAGATTTATCTACAAGGTAAAATTGGATTCAAGGTAATGTTTAACAATTTATTAGATAATAAGGAAAAAGAAGGCAAGGAAAAAAATAATTTTCACATTATTTAGGAGTAATTTTTTATGGAGAAGAAATTTGATTTACCTTTATTTTTATTAAAATATCTCCTCATCGAAATAATTAGGAAATAAAGGTGGGATAATTTTTTAAAAAACAATATGATTTGAAATTTAATTATTAGCTTTTCTAAAAGATAATAATTTATAAGTTAAAATGTATATTATTTTATAAATATTATCTTCTCTCTCTTTCTCTTCGTCTTATTAAATTCATCCAAATAAAATAAACTAATTTTCTTCTGTAGCAGCAAAAAAACTAATTTTCTTCTGCTTCCGTTCTCTGTATTATTCACATCTTTTCCTTTCTTTCATTTTGAACTACTTCTTACCACTGTGGGCTGTGGCTAAGTCATCCTGATTGCTTTCTTCTAGCCTAATACAGAGAAAAGGCCAAATCTGTGATGAATATAACAGGTGTCAACTCTTCAAGCTGTCTTGCAAACACGTTTCATTTTGTTTACATGCAAAGGCTGACAACCACCGCTGCTCTAAAACTCTTATACTTGCTTGTTTTATTAGAAAGAAAAAATTTTATGCTACCTTTCCCGTTTGATCAATCAAAACCATAACCAGAAATGCTTCGCTTATTAATCTAAGCCTCAATACATCAGCCACCCCATTATCACCAACCGATATGGAGTGGAACAAAGAAGAAGTACACTATGACCATGGTGGCTTGGTCCCCAGAATACTGTCTCTCCAAGCAGATATCATATATAACTTCATAATGGCTTTCTTGTCACCCTTCATAGCCGTCTTCTCCATCGCCAGGTACTCCTATCGCCAGGCCGAGAGGGCCACGGCCACCGTGGAACTGGCAGTTATAAAGGTTCCTCTAGGAATCACACGTTGTAGCATGAAGTTGCTCAGGAAGATAGCATTTGGAATCTTCGGTGCTATACACGCGGCTGTAGTAATGGTAGCGGTGATGCTCTTGGCTGTGATGTTGGGTGTGTGTTTGGTGCAGATTTGTTTGGAAGAGCCCGTGTATGTGAGGGAGAGGCTGCTCTTTGATTACAGTAATGTGAACCCTACTGCGGTGTTTGCTTTTGGTGGGTTGGATCATGGGATTTTTAATAGGAAGAGCCAGATTGTAGCTCCAGTTGGGCACACATTCCATGTTTCCTTGCAACTTTTGATGCCGGAATCTGATTACAACTGGCAAGTTGGTGTGTTTCAGGTTTGCTTATTCTGAATTTGGAAGTTCTCTACTTCTTTCAAAAGAGGATAGCTGTGTGGAATCCTGTTATCAAACTGCTGTTGCTTTCATGTAATTTCTTTTAGGAATATGAACCTTATTGAATTAACTTTGATTTCATCCTGAGCTATAAAGTATCTTTCTGTCCCTGTCTGTGTGCATTTTGTATCTGTCTGTCTGAATTGACCTTGATTGGTGTACGTTCACCAACGTTAATTTTGAGAAAATTTTATCTCACCTCTCCTTGATTCCTAATCTGTAATTATTCTCGTTTGGTTGCTGCATCAGTTGACTGCACAAGTTCTTACAGAGATTAATGGAAGTGTAAAGGCAGAATCTAGTCAGCCATGCATTTTGCGATTTAGAAGCCTCCCAATTCGGCTACTTAGAACACTTATCATGAGCGTACCTTTAACGTTAGGAATATATGAAGAAACCCAGAAAATTTCTGTTGATATGATCAAGTTTAAAGAAGGGCACCCAAGAACCAAAGCCATCAAAGTCACTTTAGTTCCAAGGGCTGGTACCTTGTATCTTCCCCAGTTGTATGAAGCCGAAATCCTCATCAAATCCCAGCTACCGTGGACCAAAGCACTTGTGCGCAATTGGAAATGGACATGTTATGTCTGGGTATCTCTATACATGTACATTGTCCTGGTTTTACTAATTTTATGTTGCTGCAGACCACTTATTTTCCCACTGGGAACGGTAGATTTTAGCTACTATCAAAGTAACAATGCAAGGGAGTATTGGAGTACAGAAGAATCAAAAGATTCAATAGTTATGGAAGCTATGGATGAGAGGCCCGAAGTCTCAGACCTCTTGAGGAAATGGCAGCAGAGGAGGAAAAAGAGAAAGTTAGCCTCTTTGCATGGGCTGGGGGATGTGGAAGAAACAGCAATATGCTCATCTGCGTCTACCATGAGCCTTAGCAGGGAAGAAGATACAGGGGACTCGGAATCAGTATGCTTCAGCGAGTAATTTCAAGTGTGATTTGTGTACTATTTTTTGTTGTGCCTCAGTACCTGTCTGCTTATTGTGATCAGTTGTTGGGTTAGCTAGCTAGCCTAGTCGCCAACCACACGGGTGTTTAAACTAAAACAACCTAATGAATGTAGCTGTTCTCTTTGATAATTAACTTGTTGGATCTCCATTGTGCTTGGTTATGATCAGATATAAGGTTAGTTAGGAGTAGTTCATTAATTTAATGTTGAAATGTGAACATGGGGATTTCGATTGCTGTCTTGTTTCGATTCTGTTGATTTACAAGGCATGAGATGTAAATGCTTAAAGTGGACAGAAGGTCATGTTACCAGAAGGGTCATCCCACTTTTCAGCTTCTACTTCAGCGAGGGCTCCCAACCTTTGAATATTTCCATCTACCAAATCAAACTTTCTTTCCCAAAGAACTAGCGATCACTTCCAATCCATGGTGTCATGTATGCGACAGCAAGAAAACAGATATTTATTGCATTTTCTTTCAAAATTAATTTTCCCACATTTTGGACCCTAAAGAGAATTAACTACCCTGAGAAATGATTATTAACAGCTAAAAATTATCAAACGCCATTATACCAAGAGAGCAAGCTACATTGAAGAGTGGAGCGTAGGAGATTCCTTAAATCCACAAAGATAGCTGCCACGAAATTTTGTTTTGTGGGTTTGTTTGCCAACCACAGAGGGCGATTGAAGCTTCTCTATACCGTTATTAAATGGTTCTGCAAGTGGTTCAACCACAAGATCAGATCCTTCACCACTGTGCTTGTCAAGCCAAGCAATAATGTCTGCAAAAACAATCCCAATGTTATCGTCAGTCTCGCCTGAGGTCAAACCATGCCACATGCCGGGGTACAGTTTCATGATCTTGTCCTTGCTGCTGGCTTGTTCATACAAGCCCTTGCTTATTTCTGGGTCTGTTACTGTGTCTGCATCACCATGTAATACCAAGAATGGTAGGGTAACCTGCCAAGAAGCAACTGAAGGTTATCAATATGGACAAACGAAATTCCTGCTGTGCCAAGCAGAGCGACTTATTATTGTTAGGTAGAATGGTGGATAGCTTTTAAGGCTTCTTTTGTTTCTGGACTCCAAAGGTTAAAGGTGATAAAATCCAGTATAAAATGAACACAACGACTCGGGTGCCTTATCTTATTAAAAGAACTGCACTTTAGTTAGTTCACAGTCTATACATTATCATTACTCTGGAACCAGTACACTGCGCCTATACAGTAAATAAAATAAACAGAATTATAACTTATAAGGAAAAAGAAAAAAAGTCACCTTATTCAAGCTAACTTCAAGGCTCATGCTAGTTCTGAGCATTTCCAGGGCTGTTTTCAGCCTCGGTTTGTCCTGATATATCAACTTGTTGTGCCTTATCTGTACCATGGTGTGATAGACAAAACATCATTAATTATGATGCCAAATAAGAAACAACAGTTTCTCCTAATATAATATTGCTAGAAAATTTTCACAACATTTCGTTTTTCTGCATTGCATGTTATATTTCCCCTTCCGAAGTTAGAAACTGACGTCTTCCATGAAGTGGGAAAAAAATGTTGAACATTTCCATCTCCCAGTTATCAGTGTGAAACGAAAGAAGCTGTACCTCTTCTCGCTTAACAGGGTCCTTGAAGGCCGAGTCAATAACATCTTTCGTGGGGACAATCTTCCATTTTGGTATGATCTCTTCAAAGCTGGTCAATATATTCACAACCACAGGATGTGGCTTTAACTTCTCCGATATCTAACAAAAAAAAAAAAAAAATGTGTCCACCAGTTAGCATGACACGAATGTCTAACCCACTTTGTATCATTTACATCCAGCTTATACAAGTAATTGACTCCTAAATTACCTTACACATAGGTGCCACAAGAACAGCTCCGTTATAAAAAGTGGGTTCTTTCTTATGAAGTAAGAGGGCCACTGCTCCTCCCATGGACTCTCCATACAGGAACCTACCTTTGTCCCTGTAATCCTTTTCCGCTGTGAAGCAGCAGAGTTGATTAGAGTCAATTTGCATTATGATCATCAAATATCATGGAAGCCCTTTTAAGCTAATGGGATTGGTATGATATACTTACCACAAACAGATTTGAAAAATTCATTGCAATCATTCACAATGTTTTCAAACTTTCTGATATAACAACGGGAACCACTGGACCGCCCATGGCCTTCATAATCAATTCCAAACACAGCATAATTGGCACTCGCAAGCCTGGTCCCGCATTCTGTTGCATTCAGCATATGGAGACAAATTAGATCATGAAAATTATGTACTTTTTCATTACCATAGTATGCAATTCAACAGCAGACAAAGCACAACTGACAATTAAAAAATTCAGTAAAGTAAGATGCCATTCAATGCATGAAGAGGTTGCTTTTTATAATCTATCTGTTCTCTGCATTCTATTATTAAAGTGCAACACCGCCATAACTTACATTATCCTGTCCATCGGGTTTGCCAATCACTCTTTATGTACGCTCCATACTGGTACAGTTGTAGATGAACATGCAAGATTAATAATTTATTGTGTTGGTTAACTAGCCCAAGATTTAGTTCAGAAACAAAATCCATAACGAAATGTCCATCCTATGCATGCTAGGCAAACAAAATTCCACAACATTTCTTCCTTGTTAAATTCCAAAAGAATATTCTATCTACATGTGAGATGACAGTAAAGCTTAGCATCAAACATCCAGGTTCCAGGTGCTTCAAGCATACATGAATAAAAGGGAAAGCGAGGGGAAGTTAAAATTGCTCTAAAGTCCTCGAGATGCTCCAAAGTAAAGAAATCTTCATTCATCACACAAGAAATGCACCAAAACTGTTGAAAATAAACAAAATTATTACAAAAAATCATTTTCTTGTCCTTGAAGCAGATGAGATGACTACGACGGCTTCTTGCAATTGAATACCATTGTATCCGCTTGCATTAATTATGACTTCCTTTTTCTTATTTTTTTTTCCGTTACCAGGTTGAAAAATTATCATCCTTACGTACGTAATGTGGCATATAGTATACTTGGATCAAAAGAAAAATGTAGCAAATGATAGTGGGCTGATTGACTGGTTCAGCCCAAGAAGTGATTGGTCGCCAAACCCTCACCAACTTTGCTGACCCTCGTATCCAATTCAGGTCAGGTATAACTGTATAAGCATATGAACCTGGGTCACCTAGCTATCTCTGGTCTGTGAATTGTGAAATATCAGCGGTGGCTTGTTTGATCAAATTAATAAATGATTCTACCAAGATAAATAAATGATGTGTTCGTACCCTGAAGCCATTAACTGCCACTTCCCCTTTTTCAAAGACAAACTAAAAGTACTAATCACCCTCACGACCGAAAAGCTGACTTTGGCAATATATAAGTAAGTTCATTAACCATCATTTTTCTTTTTGTTGGAAATCGATAACCACCATATAAAATTAGGTTGTTATTTTTGGACACTGTATATTGACCCCAGATTTATTTCTAAAACCCACAGTTTTAGTTTGCATCCATATCAATTCTAGAGAGTGACAAAGGTTTACAGAGAGTTCAACAGCCAAGAAGACAACAACCACCGCCTCTTTTGGTTTTGCGAGTCCACCCACTGACTCGCTAAATTTATGAGTAGGACATCTGTGCAGTAATTAAATCCTAAGTTAAGCTTGTAATAATTGAAATATGACAAAAATCTAGAGCGGACCCAATCGGACCATAAAAAGACGGACAACGATTGATTGGAAAAAATAATAAAAGTATGTCCACACACCAAGTTATGGGGATTACGTCCATGCCTAAAACCCACCAGAAAAACAAATACCCAAAAAAGGGAAGAAAAGGGAAAGGAACCCACCAGAAAAGCATAGACACAGAGATAAGATTTCATCTTTTGGCCAATACAGAGAGATAAGATAAATCCAGAGGGGGGTTTAGTGGCTTCGGTGCTCTATGAGGTCACGTTAAAGGTGGAGACAAAGTGTAACACGAAGATATGGCTTATGGGATGCGAGCTAAACTGTTCATGAACTGCAAACTTTATCTGCTTCTGCCATTTCTATCCCGAATATAGTAGCAAATAATTCCCCGAAACATGGGTTAAGCTCCTTGTCAGTTTCACCCTGAATACTAGTATTTGTTTAACTAAAACACACTGTGATATATGATGCCAAAAGCTGCATAGCAGGCTAGTAGTTGCACATATTCCAGATAACTGACGCCAGATAGAAAAAAAAAAATTGATTGGGTCATTGGAGTCTTTTTTAAACTAAAACTCAAAATCAAGATGATGACGGTTTAGATGTGGACACTGGAAAGCCGCTACTGCACATGGTTGCTGAATCTATACGCTAATTTCCCAATTCTTATGAAAATTTGCCTAGTCTAATTCCGTATTAATTTTTTCCATTGGAAGGAAAATTCATTAGTATGGAAGGGGAAATAGAATGGTGGATTTTGAAGGACACCTCTGATTATTAAATGCAACAAAATTACATAATTAGTTGAAACATAACCCTCCTAGTTATGGCAACAAGTAAACTATCGGCCCTATAATTGGGGTGGAGAACTGATTATAATCCAAAAACCTATCATTACCAGAAGACTAATCAACCGATAACAAACCCTCCAAGAAAAAGTGATTCAAGCCTACAAGTTAAAGCCAGCGGAAAATGTGCAGAAAATTCTCATTGACCAACATTGTTAAATGATGTAACATATGCATCGAAGTTTATATGTTTCATTTTGAAGCTAGCCATTAATTGAACCACAATCAAACTTTTTCTGAAAGCTGAATCATAATCATCAAAGAAAAACACCTCAAGACCAAGTAAAATAATAATAAAAAGACAAAATAGTGATGTTGTTCGGGTAAAGAAGAAACAAGGAAGAGGAGAAACAGGGATATCCAGGCACGGGAAAATGAATAACAGAGGAGGGTAAAAACTAAAAGCAAAAAGAACAAGAAAAAAAACAGTGGTAGAAATCATTAAGAAGAGAATTTATTACCTTTCATGAAGGTACTGCATTCCATGCCATACCCTGCCGACCCCATTTAATGAAGTAAGTAAATAACTCAAACCAACAAACCCACAATCACAAGCCACAACTGCTACACGGTACAAAAGAAAGACATGAAATATATATTAAAAAAAAAAGCTCACCATGGCAAAGGAAAACAAGGGCTTTAGGCGAAGTCGAGGAAGGCGGTAGCCATCTACAGGTGAAGAGCTGCACCCCTCTTGAGTTCCTTATGCACTCCTATATATGTTACATAAACAACACACATCAAACAGAAAACACAGGCGTTGTTCATATACCTCCATCAACAAAAAAGAGGTATGGTTCAAAGAAAAAAAACCAAACAGAGGAAATGTTGAAGTTTCAACGGCTTACCTCTTGATATTCATATTCCATGACGAAAGCTAGAAGAAAAAGAAGACTATATGATACCAAACTGGGACGACTATTTTTTATCGTATTTTGATGAACGTGAGCTCGGGAAAAAAATGAGGAACGGTTCGAGAGAAGATGGGGGTGTAATGGATATAGCTGAGAGGTCAAAAGACACAATTTATATATATATATGTACAGCCATGTAAAGCCATAGCCTGTTTACCAACATTAAAAAATAGCAAAGAGAGAGTTGAAAATTTTAGGGAGAGAGATATACGGCGATATTTTGTTTACTTTATATACAGTTAGGATTTAGTGGGTTTTGAAAAGTTCCAAAAGTGGTGACGTGGCATGAGTCAATAAACACTATTCTGTACAGGAAGATGGGGCACACCTTGGGCCTCATTAACATCCCGAGTTAAGGTTCCGGGCTTGGACCTTGAAGGAAAAAGAAGGAAAAATCTCTGAACTTCCATCCCTTTTGTATCGAAAATGGTTGTAGAAAGAGAATAGATCCAAAGTAAGAAAAAAAAAAAAAAAGACCACAGGGAGAAAAGAACTTTTTCATGACTGTCCCTCACGAATCCAAAAGGCCGGAACCTCCACCGGCTGCGACGATCGGAGATACTGACCACAGGGAGGCAGAGCGAAGTACTAAGAAGGTTAGAAGGAGAGAACATGATGCAGGGGAGGGCGAAACAATGGAGAGCCCGCACCTCTCTTATAAATCGATGATGGCCTCAGGGCATGGATCTGAAGAATTTGAGGATACCTGGGAAGAGGAAGCTGAACCGGAGGTGGAGGAAGGCGATATCGTCATCACCGAGAATGAAGGAGGCCCGGTTATGAAGCTGAGCACCACCTTCAAGTCCAAGTTAAAGAAACCTTGGGACAATGCAGTAGTGATTAAACTTATGGGTAAACGCATTGGCTATAGAGTTTTGAAATCCAAGATTCATACCATGTGGAAACCCAGAAGCACATTCCGGTTGATAGATTTGGAAAACGACTTCTTCATAGTTCGATTCAAAGACAAGACAGATGCCCTTCAAGCATTAATGGGCGGTCCATGGGCAGTCTTTGGGCACGCTTTGTCTGTCCAACCCTGGACGGCGGATTTCCGAGCAGTGGATGGGGTCATCGAGAAGGCCACAGTCTGGGTAAGATTCAAGGAAATTCCTATGGACTAGTATCATTCGCAAGTGTTGTTGGGCCTCGGTGATATGGTGGGCAGAGCAGTGAAGATTGATGAACGAACTATAAGCACGGATAGAGGAAGGTTTGCAAAGGTAGTTGTGGTTGTGGATCTAACCAAGCCTTTGAAAGGGGTAGTCACAGTGGATGAGGAAGATTTTAAAGTTGTTTACGAAGGGGTTCCGGAGCTCTGCTTTTGTTGTGGCAAGACAGATCACTTGCAGGCAGTTTGTCCGGAAAGGATAGACGAAGAAAGTTCTCCAATTGATGCATCGGTCCATAATAGCAGGTCACCGCCGACCCCCTCTCCAGCTAATGTCGTCCCGGCCAGCACCCCCTCAACCTTTGGAACGAAACCTGTGGTGGGGGAATGGATGGTGGTTCCCCCTCGCAACAAAAAACAACCGAGAAGGTTCTCGACAGCTACCGATCCAGGTAATTCCCAGACACCCCACTCTACTGGTCCGACCAATAGGTTTTCGCTACTATCAAACTCTTCTACCAACAAGGAACAGACCTCAGCCTCCACCGGCCCTCACCCGACCCAACTAAATATGTCCAACCTCATCTATAATGCCCAGACCAACAAAAAAGCCAAGCAACAAGCACAAATAGCCAAGGCTGCTCAAAAAACAGTTTACGTGGCCCAGA
Source organism: Turnera subulata (assembly GCA_028386065.3). Taxonomy (NCBI): domain Eukaryota; kingdom Viridiplantae; phylum Streptophyta; class Magnoliopsida; order Malpighiales; family Passifloraceae; genus Turnera; species Turnera subulata. The sequence goes on from JAKUCV010007255.1 coordinate 26,442, forward strand.
AAACTCCAAGACTTCCTCACCGCCAACCTCTATCAGACATCTCCAATTCAACCCATCCTATGAACCCGGTGACTGTTACCCAGATAAACCGACCCTCCCCTTTGCAAGGGACCGGGTCTAGTTCAGTTCCATCCTCCAGCTCTTGCCCTGCACCTAGATAATCTACCAAAGTCACTTCCTCAAAACACATAGCCGTTTCACACCCAGAAACAGACCACACCAGAATTGTTGTGGAAGAGGATCCTGGATTCCAAAACAATCCCATAACCACTAACTCCAGCCAAAATTCGAGACCCTCTCAGCCTTCATCTATGGGTAATGAGAGCTCTCCTATTACACCGAAACCCCCAGACAACCGGTCAATGATAGTAACACCTTCCCCCAAACCTATTATAGACCAAGGGACAGTAATAGGGGAACTGGATATTTCTATGGGAATAGTGGATCAGGTGGCTATGGAATTGGGGGATGACATTCCCATTCAGAATGAAGATATGCAAATGGACGATGCCCTGCTGGAAGGGAATATAGTGATGCAGGCCGCTTCGGCTGTGTCACACCATCTTTAATCTTTTTTATGTTATCCATCCTAGCATGGAACTGCCAAGGTGCTGGCAAGCTTGAGTTTGGACGAATGCTACAGGAATTAAAGCGGAAACACAAACCGAAAATAGCTATCATAACAGAACCTCGTATCAGTGGCAGAACTGCTGATCGAGTAATGCGAAGTACAGGCTGGCGTAACTCATTTAGAGTGGAAGCCAGAGGTTTCGCGGGTGGTATTTGGGTGCTGTGGAATGAGAGATACACATCGGTCTCGGTGCTCTTGACCCATCCTCAATTTATTCACATGCGAATCTGTGAAGATAATAGAAGCTTCTTATTAACTGCTGTATATGGAAGCCCACAGGAAAAATGGCGAAAGTTTTTGTGGCACAATTTAGAAGCAATAAGTCTGGAAATTTCTGAACCTTGGGCACTAATCGGTGACTTCAATTCCGTTCTACAAGGAAATGAGAGGGTTAACAGGTTCATGCAACAGGGAGCAGGCAATAAATACTTTTGTGGATAATTGTCATTTTTTTGAGGTATCTTATATTGGATCTAAGTACACCTAGGTTGGTGGGGGCCGTCAAGCTAGGCTAGATAGAGCATTGTGTAATAATGATTGGCTGCATGTATTTCCGGAAGCATCGGTGGTACACCTACCACGACTGTGCTCTGACCACAGGCCTATTCTTTTACGCATGGAAAGACAGGGGACACGGAAACATAATCTGGATTATTTCCACTTTCAATCTGCCTGGACTCTTCATTCGGATTTTGGGAGATTGGTAAAGGACTCGTGGCAAATGGGAAGGGACTTTCATCACTCGCAGCAGCTTTTTGTCAAAGACGCCAAGATTTGGAATGCGGAAGTGTTTGGGAACATCCAACAAAAGAAGAGAAGATCAACAACCCGCATTTTAGGGATCCAAAAGGCCTTAGAATGCAAAAATTCGAAATTTTTGAAGGAACTAAAAATTGAATTACGATTGGATTTGGACAGCATTCTTCTGCAAGAAGAGTTCTATTGGTCCCAAAGAGCCAAAAGTCAATGGGTCCATGCTGGGGACAGAAATACATCATATTTCCATCCCTCTGCAGTGATCAAGAAACACACAAGCAAGGTGACCAGACTCAAGAATGCTACTGGGCAATGGATGGAGGATCAGGAAACACTAAGGCAATTAGCGATATCTCATTTTAAACAGATTTACACTGAAGAGCCATCTCACTCCCAATCTATTGCTCCCACTGGAGATTTTCCCCGTTGTAATGCTGAATTGATGGGTAAAGTATCACTACCGATAACCGATCTGGAGATTAAAATTGGTTTAGACCAAATGGGTCCTCTAAAGGCAGCAGGCCCAGATGGTATTCATGCCATGTTCTATAAGTCTCAGTGGGACGTTGTAGGTAAAAGCTTTACACAGTTCATCAAACAATGTGCGACAGGCAGTTCATGGGCATCGGAATTGAATAGAACAACAATTGCTCTATTTCCGAAAGTGGATCAGGCCACATCTATGCAACATTTCAGACCCATAGGCTTATGTAATGTCACGTACAAGTTGCTAACAAAGGTTCTGGTGAACAAAATTAAACCCTTGCTTAACGATCTAGTGGCTCCAACGCAATGCAGTTTTGTACCAGGCCGGCAAATAACTGACAACATTATGATTGTTCAAGAGGTAGTTCACACTATGAGAAGAAAAAGGAAGGGAGAAGCTGAACTTATGGCCATTAAAGTCGATCTGGAAAAAGCATATGATCGCTTACGATGGAGCTTTATAAAGGATACACTCCTAGATGCTGGGTTTCCCTTGCAGTTCGTTGTGATCATAATGCGATGTATTACCACCTCCTCACTGCGTGTCAACTGGAATGGTACATGCTCTGAATACTTTCAGCCAAGCAAAGAAATTAGGCAAGGGGACCCTCTTTCCCCTTATCTATTTGTCCTGTGCATGGAGAGGCTGGGACATTTGATTCAAAAGGAAGTTGATATGGGTCATTGGCAGCCGGTCACTTTGTCCAGAGGTGGTCCACGGTTATCACATGTCTTCTTCGCTGATGATCTGGTACTGTTTGCCAAAGCCAATATGAACCAAGTTTCGGTGATCTCTAAATGCTTGGATGATTTTTGCTCTTGGTCGGGGCAAAAGATAAGCAAGACAAAGACACGGATTTTCATCTCGCCCAATGTGCAGAAATGAGAGGCCAGAAGATTAAGTTCGGCTTTTGGCTTTAAACTTACTGCTGATCTTGAACGCTACCTTGGGGTACCAGTGATACATGGGAGGGTTACAAACAAAACATTTGAACATTTGGTAGAGCGGGTTCAACAAAGGCTGAATGGTTGGCAAGCTAAGCATCTCTCGTTGGCAGGCCGCATTACGCTAACAAAATCAGTAATCTCTGCCCTGCCCACATATACCATGCAATCTTGTCGGATTCCTAGATCCATCTGTGATCGAATTGATAGTCTATCAAGGCAATTTATTTAGGGCGGGTCTGAATCCCAACGTAAGATTCATTTACTTAACTGAAAACAAGTATGTGTACCAAAGAAGAATGGGCCCTGGGAATGAGACCCCTTAGACAAGTGAATGATGCTTTAATTCTTAAAATGGCATGGAGGCTTATCAACAACCCGGGAGCTCTGTGGGCCCGAGTGCTACGGTGGAAATATATCCGAAATGGGGAGGCCATTCCGCAAGAAGTGGAGAAAAAGAATGGTTCCAACCTTTGGAGAGCCATCTGTGAGGTATGGCCGTCCTTATTGTCTGGTGTAAGCTGGGAAGTTGGTAATGGTAGGAGGATTAATTTTTGACGAGACGTGTGGCTTGATCAAGAACTCAAGATCATTGATCATGCCACTCATCCGGTTCCTCTCCAATTGCTAGGGCTCTCTGTGGCAGACATGGTTTTGGAAGATGGACAGTGGAATTGGGGCATATTCTATCAGTTTCTGCCGGCAATCATAATTTTCAAGTTATGAGCTGTCTTACCTCCCAGACATGACATGGTTGATGATGGACTGACGTGGTTCCACAACCCCAAAGGTGAGTTTTCAACGGCCTCCGCTTACACCAGCCTGGATGAGGGAATTTCTGAGACATCAAATGCACTCTGGCAGCGAATCTGGAAATGGAAAGGGCCTTTGAGAATCTGCTCATTTTTGTGGATCTTGGTGCATAATAGATTATTAACTAATGAGTTGAGAGTTCATCAGCAGCTGGCCCAATCAGCCACTTGCCCTTGCTGTGGTTGTTTTGACGAGAGTTGCCTGCATGTTGTCAGAGACTGTGTCTATGCAAGGGAAGTTTGGAGTGGTATTATGATAGATAAGACGAACTGCAGAGACTTCTTCTCGGCCAACATAGAATTGTGGCTTTTCCAGAATTTGAAACCTGACAAAACCCAGTTTGGTCGAAGGAATTGGTGTACGGTTTTTGCAGTAACCTACTGGAAATTGTGGACATGGAGGAATAAGGTAGTCTTTGAAGATCAAGACCCGGATAGTAACCATCCAGTTGGGGCCATCTTAGCTTGTGCCAACAGTTTCGAACATGAATGGGAGTTACTGCTAAACTCACGTGTGATCTCTCAAAGTGCACCTATAAGAAGCCACATCTGGAAGTTCCCACCAAAAGGCTGGCTTAAATGCAACGTTGATGGAGCAGTTAAAGGCGACTTTGGCCAGGCAACTGCTGGAGGTCTTCTACGAGATCATAAAGGGAATTGGATTAAGGGCTTTGGAGAGTATTTTGTGGGCATTGCAGGATGCTTGGAAGCTAGGACTAAATCATATTATTGTTGAATCGGACTCTGCAGCAGCAGTGGATTGGATTCACTCCACAACTCACCAATCTTATGCGAGGAATGATCTTATTCGAGAAATTAAATCTTTGCTAAATAGAGATTGGTCTACTGGTATCTCCTTTGTAAATAGAGAGGCAAACTTCTGTGCTGATGCCATAGCTACTCTAGCTTTTGATTTTCAGCTAGGCTATACGCCTTTAGTTACCACCCCTCCAGAAATTGGAGCTATCATTCTGTCTGACAGAATCAAGGCGAGGGAATGCCCTCCCGACCTCATGTAAGCCTTTTTTAGTTGAATATATTCCCTTTCACTCAAAAAAGAAAATGGTAGTAGAAAAGTTTTTCAAGGAAGTTCTCTTGTTTTATCATATGAAGGCTCTATGAATCATCTCATCAATGTTTTGTAAAACCCACTGGAGAAAGGTACAGAGGCAGATTAGGCCCGAAAAGTTGTTATGTTTATCATAGCATACAGCAAATACAGCTCAGATCAGACCACCAGCTATTATATTATCTTTATTATGATTATGATCCTTACATGATCCTAATCATTTGGAACGAACACAAGTTTTTTGCGTGTACGACTCCAAGCCAATGGGATTGTCAGGAGGTGAGGGACGGTTTAATGTAATGTTGTGTAGTCAGTTTTCTATTTATCACCAGAACGTTCTAGATTGAAGTTCGTAGCTACCAGGCTAGTCATCTTGAGTTCCAGGAAAATTACAATGACCAGATCTTCTTTCGATGTAGTAACAATTATCATAATTTCACAACTAACCATGTTCCAGCAAGAAACTAAAACTTTAAACTTGTTATCCACATCCTACTTGGATATGATAAAGATGCGTCACTCTGACCCACGATCAGGACATAAAGATCTCCACTCCTAGTAGTTGAAGTACTTACTCCCTCGCTTGAAGTAAATGAATTGTAAGACTGGTCCCTATTCTAATTAATATTACTGACATTATAAAAACATATCTTAAAGAAATGAACGTTATGAAAACGTTCATGAATACATAAACCAACGTACAAATTCATCAGAGGTTGATAGGCTAAAGATAATATTGTAAAAGTAACCTTTCTTTTTGACATATTCTAAAACTCTGTTTATAACTCTTCATTCCATCCGTGGGTGAGGTGGTTCAGGAAAATGTTGCACTCAATCATCCGAAACATGAACAACACACGTTTCATGAGGATATGTCTCGCTCCTCAAAATCTTTTGTACCATTGATGAAAAATAGTTCCTACTGTATCAAACTTCCAAAGACCAAATGCACCAGGATGGATCAACCTGAGTCTTCTAGGGTGATTAAATCTTTACAAAAACTGTCTAGTGTCTCTATGGTCCAGTGGTCGCATTTGAGTATGATTGCCGCTCCACGGGATTTGTAACTCAAACTAACTTATGCTGTAGTAGCTTTCTATTCCATGTCAACGGATCCAAAGCCAAGCCTGCAATAGAAAGGAAAAAAGATTTTTCTTACAACGCTGCTATGGTTAATAAAAAGCAAATTTTCTTCCTTAACCAGGGCTCAAAAGAAGACCTTCGAGGTTAATTAGTATTATATATATACAAGGTTGTTATACTACGCAAGGACATATTGTCAGCTGCGCCGCCTTGCGATGCAGGTAAACACCTCTCTACAACTCCTAGTCGTTGAGGCTAAGGCAACAATTGTACCACTCTTTATTTCAATTTTCAACACTGCTTCAAGCAGCCTGTTCAGAACCCTCTTCAAAACCCTTACCTCAAACCCTCAAACCCGTTACAAAAATATTAATCAAGACGTCTGACATAGAATTCTAAACAACTTCCATAGTGGCAAAGGGAAATGTTAGTTGATATTAAACCAAGAAAAAAAGGACATGTTCTAGCATGCAATGTAACAAGAGGCTCTACACATATCTGTGATTTCGATTGAAATGACTACAACTGTGACAGGAAACAGAAAAACTCAAACAAGTATACAAGTTTGTTACTAGTTAATGCATGATGACAAATTAAACAACTAGAGACGGCCATGTGATTGAATCTATCATCCATTCAAAGTGACATACCTAGTTCCTAACTTTTCCATCCACAATGGCCAGTGGCTTACTAGTCCTAACTGTCGCAGAATTAATTTACCAGCACACTTAAAAGAAACAAATCACTGGAAGTGGAAGAAAATGTAGGGGTATGATTTGGATTTTCAATTAAGGGGCACTCTTCACAAATAATGACACTGACAGTTTATGGGACTAGGTTAGGAATGATTTTGGGCAAGAAAGATGGCATCTCAGGTACAACTTATCATGTTGAATAAATCAATAACACATGTAGTCAAAGCCCCAAAGCCACAAATTTATCCGGCTAAGTTAATTAAAATGGGAAACCGGATGAACCCGTTTAAGCTCAAGTTCAGATGAATAGTAACTACAGCAAAATTCTAGTGACAATGTGTAGGAAAAAAAGTTTAATTGATGTGTTCAGGGTGTGAGAATTATGAAGCTCATTGCACTGGGCCCTGGATTTCACAGCAAGTTGCTTCAACTTCAGATTGATGCATGTGAAGATGGTGAGAATCACTTACTTCATTTTAGAGTAATCACTTGCAGTACTGATGGCAGAAAACAAAGCAGCTGCTCCAGCAACCTGAATCCAACTTCGTGACCCAGCACCAGCAGCCACAGCTGCGCCTGCAACAGCTCCCGCAATCAAAGCATTCATCTGTAGAAAAAGAAATTGATGATGCCATGATCAGATCATCAATGGACAATAGCAGTGGACAAAAAGCAACTTTCTTCTTTTCTTGAAGTGATGAACCACAATATACCACTCTCCTAAGTATGAAATAGGGTCATTTCACGGAAGCACTAAGTCTGGCTCTTTGGGATGTATGCTGCCATCGTAAGAGTCAGAACTAAGATTAGCATCCTCCTTGTCACTAGCTAAATGTCACTAGCTAAAACAAATTCAATCAGAAAGGAAGAATGATAGAGAGTACTTCTGAATTATTTCACATCATGGCATTCTTTCCTGGAGTATAATGATCTATCGAGTTTAAAGTTCTTCTCATATTGAATCAACTAGCAAAAGCAGTCCATCCTGAGAATAAGGTCCTAGGGTGTCCTATAGCTAGACCTTAGAAGCAAATATACTAACTGATAATTTTGTACCACCATTACTACGATTCATTAAAATAACTAGTTCCTACACTTTATCCTTTCCTCGAAACTGAAGCATCTCTCCTGTAAAAAATGTAGAGCACTTACAGATAGTTACCAATGCAAACAAGACGAAGCAAAGGCAAGCAAAAGTTAAACCCTGAAAACTAACCAGATCATTCTTCCCTCTATATCTTTGAATCCCACAACGAGTAGCACTATAAGCTCCAACAGTAGCCCCTGGAAAACGACAGACAACATACACCGAGAAAGAAGAGTGAGACAAGTTTTCAACAATTGGCAGAAATTTAACCTCAATAGCCAAACAAAAAACTTGAAAACTCTGACACACGGTTAAATCACTATCCTTAGTGTCAGCTAACGCAACCTAACCATGAGAATCAGATAATCAGATTACCACATATGAAGCCATGTTTGCCGACTGACTTTGCCTGCGAGTAAAATTTAACAGAATTAGGAGAATAAAATACCGACCACATCAGGGTAGCACTAGCAGACATTGAACAAGCGAAACAATAACCCATGATAAGAAACATCAAGAATTCTGGAACAGATGTTTATCGTACCAGAAAGAAAGCACGGGCAGTACCCGTCAGGCCTGAGCAAAGAATGAAAAACGTCCATAAAAAAAGAGCTAATTAAGTTGAACTAGTGGTTTCAGAGTTTCTTTGCAAAAGAAGGGCTATGATTTACTTAAGTTTTCATGAAATGAATTAAGAAGGAAGTACCTTGTTTACTTGCATTACGGGGACCTATACACCCACCCCAAATCGCACCTCCCTGAAAAGAGCAATTTTATTTTGAATTTTCAGAGTCCAATCTTGTTGTTTTGTATAACTCTAGTGGTTATAGCATGGAGCTGGAAAACAAACAATCAATTTCATACCGTTACGGCCAGGAGGGTGTCCATAACGGCAACGGAAGAGCACGGCATCAGTTGTTCTTTCATCTCTCCCTCATGGCTGCCCACTTTTCCTTTCTTTTTCCATTTAAAAACGCGAAACAACGAAGAGGCAAAAAAGAAGAAAGGCTTAATAAGGCTTTTGGCCCCTCAGTTTGCCTAGAGCTTTGAAATTAGCCCCCCAGTTTATATTTCTTTGAATTAACCCTGCAGTTTGGCTTAGTGTGATAGTGTCATTCTTTTGGCCCCTCCAATGATTTAATCGGGATTTAAAAATGATGTGTTCATGGACCAATGCGGCGGGGACTTGTTGCAATTTTATTGGTCGTTACAAAAGCCTGCATATGGCACACCACCTGCTCCTCGCCTTTTTACAATAGTCCCAGTTTCCTCTACAACCACCATCAAATCGTCACACTTATTTTATTCATGAAAAACAAGGATCATTCACCACACTTATTTTTCTCAAATTTAGCTTGTTATATTGAAAAGTCAAAAGAAATATAGTTTAAAAGGATAGCAATATCTGCGACAAAAAAAAAAAAAGGATAGCAGGCCAATTTTCAAAGGTTATGTCTTCAAATAGAATAAAACTGGCCTCCAATAAGAACTATTCGTCCAAATTATCCACAAAGTATTAAGATTAAAAAAAAACATTTTGAGTATTTGTGGAATTGAATATTATGTTTTGTGCAAATGCCCACGTTCGAAAACTTATAAATTTGCTTAATGAACTAATAAATTTGCTTAATGATGTCACCATCAGTTAACAAATAATACTTTTTTATAAAAATACTCTAATATTTAAATAACTCCCACAAAATTAGCTTTCTTCACTTATTTTTTCAAGTTCTCGATGGTTTTTTTTTTTTTTCATGTGAATCACATAGTTATAATACTGGAATTTAAAGACTTTTTTACCAAAATAAATTTATTACTTAAAACACAATTTGAAGTCATTGACTTGAGAATATGAGTCCGATCTTAAAGAAAGTAGTCTCTTGTTATAACTCAAATACCAATTGTGATCAGAGTAAGGTCTTAATGGAATATACAAATCGTCCATTAGTCCTACATTTCCTTTATAATCCAATCTTTCTTTGGTTTTATTTCTATTCGGGCGTGGAGGGCAGTGGAAAAAGGCGAGGAGGAGGTCGGGGCTTGTGAGAGTGGNGCGCGAAAAAAATGAGTCGCGGAGCAGTAGCAGGTGCCAAGGGCAAGAAGAAGGGAGCTACCTTCGTGATCGACTGCGCCAAGCCGGTGGAGGACAAGATCATGGACATCGCCTCACTCGAGAAGTTCCTCCAGGAGAGGATCAAGGTCGGCGGCAAGGCCGGTGCCCTCGGCGACTCCGTCGTCGTCACCCGTGAGAAAAGCAAAATCACCGTCACCTCTGACAGCAACTTCTCCAAGCGGTAACCCCTCGTTTTCTTTCCCATTTTTTTTCTTCGATTTTTCTTCGTTAAGGGTTTTTTTTGGCGATTTCGCTTTGAATATCTACCTTAAGAGTAAGCCTTTTATGTTTCGATTTGTGTAGTTTCTAGTTAGCCTGAAGGGTTATAGCTGTTTGTGAATATATTGGGGACTTGGTGCTCATTTTGCAGTAGATGTAGCGGCCTTTGTTCATAATTTTCATTTGGAATTTTTTATTTAACGTTATTAGGTTTTGAGACACTGTAGCAGTCTGTGACATTACTTAGTTTAGAGCCTTAGAATCCAAGTATGTAATAGAGATTCATGAAACAGTGATTGACTATGGGTAGTCATTATTGTGAGCTTTGGTTTTGCCTTAGAAGTGTGGCAAATAAGATAGTTTTGTTGTTGTTGTGGTGGTGGTGGTGGTGATGATTTCTTGTATGTCTTTTAGGTATCTGAAGTACCTGACCAAGAAGTACTTGAAGAAGCACAACGTGAGGGATTGGCTTCGCGTGATTTCTTCCAACAAGGACAGGAATGTTTATGAACTGCGCTACTTCAACATTGCTGAGAATGAGGGAGAGGAGGAAGACTGAAGACCAAGTTCTGTGTCTATCCAAGCTATTTGCTATGTTTTACTTTAGGGTTTGCCTTTTCAGTTTCTACTGTTGGATCTTACACTCTTAAGCCTTGCTTGTGGATCTTTTGGTGAAATTTTGGCTGCTTATATTTAGATATCTATGTTGCAGTGTACTAGATGCTATCAAATACAATCCAAGTTTCATGTCATAGTTTGTTCAGCAGTGGCTTGTTGATCCATTTCTCTGTCTTTTTTCTTTTCATTGTTATAGTTTGTGTTATCAAGTTGTTTTCGAGTGGTGTGGTCTCTGCTTTTTGCTAAAATGGCAAGCCAATACTACTGGTCCAATGCCCATTTACTCTATTGGAATTAGAGATCGGTTGGTAAGCAAAACTACACGGGATTGCGAACGTGTTGTATAGGAAATCTGGTTTGCTCTTTGCGCCGTGGCTCTCTTCTAGTGTTGGAGCTCAATGCGTCACTCATCTTCTGTTCACCTTGACGCCAAAATAACTTTCAAGGGATAGATTTTCTTGAATTGGTTGAGAGAGAGACTTGAGGCCGATTAGCATTGTTCTCGGGCCCTAGACCTGTGTTTACTTTACACGAAGCATTCTTCCATTATACAAGACTTCTGCAATCTCTTCTTTTTTACTTTCCTAAAGAACAGCGACCAATATCTTCGCCGTGGTCTGTGTTCTTGTCATGCTTTAGGCCTATTCATGTCCTAAAAATTGGTCCTTTGACATTGTTCGTGAAAGAAATTTCACGCTTCAGCAGCATCAAACAACGCACTTGGACTAAGACGAGGATTATATTACTGATACAAATCAGAAATATAGCACCCATCGGGCAGGACGGGTTATTTATGTCATGTCATGCCACCCCAACAGAGGCATGCGATAAATTTCAAGTTATATAATCGTTGCGAAGTTTCCCGCCGTTCCAGCCTTACAATGCAACACCTCACGAAGCTCTTATCAACGGCGCACCCCACTCTAAATTTTGCACACCCAGCTCTGGAATCTTTAACATGGAACACCATCATTAGAGCTCAAGTCCTGGCCACATCGCCGGCTCACAAACCAATCTCCGTCTACTTCCGCATGCGCTTCCATGGCATCGAACCCTATTTCCGCACCTTCCCTTTCCTTCTCCAATCCTTCAACTCCCCTCCCCATCTCCAATCAGGGCAACAAATCCACGCCCAGATTCACCTCTTCGGCCTCGCCTGTGACACCTTTGTCCAAACATCTCTCATCAACATGTACTCCTCTTGTGGCGATTTGGGTTCTGCCCGCCAAGTATTTGATGAGATTGGCCATCCGGATCTCCCGTCTTGGAATTCCATCATTACTTCTTTCATAAGAGAGGGTCAAGTTAGTATTGCACGCGAGTTGTTTGATCTAATGCCCGAAAGAAATGTGATATCTTGGAGTAGCATGATAAATGGGTATGTGAGGAGTGGAGAGTACAGGGAAGCGCTTCTTTTGTTTCGTCAGATGCAGATGGTGAGTGTAAGTGGTGTTAGGCCTAATGAGTTCACTATGTCCAGTGTGCTTTCGGCTTGTGGGCGTTTGGGTGCGCTGGAACATGGGAAATGGGCTTTAGTATCAAAAAAAAAACATGGGAAATGGGCTCATGCGTATATTGATAAATGTGGGATGAGGGTTAATGTTGTTTTAGGGACTGCTTTGATAGACATGTATGCCAAATGTGGAAGTATTGATAGAGCGAGGTGGGTTTTTAACAATTTGGGTTCGGACAAAGATGTGATGGCTTGGAGTGCTATGATTTCGGGTTTGGCCATGCATGGTTATGGCGAGGAAGGCCTGAAATTGTTTGAGGACATGATAAATCAGGGGATTCGGCCTAATGTTGTGACATTTTTGGGTGTTCTTTGTGCTTGTGTTCACGGGGGCTTGGTAAACGAAGGAAAAGAGTATTTTAGGAGGATGACTGAAGAGTTTGGTATTACGCCTGGTATTCAACACTATGGTTGCTTTGTTGACCTTCATGGGCGAGCTGGTCTCATCAAGGAGGCATGGAATGTGGTGAAGTCTATGCCTATGGAGCCAGACGTGCTAGTTTGGGGAGCTTTGCTTAGTGCTTCTAGGATCCATGGAGAAATAGAAACATGCGAGGTTGCACTCAAAAAAATGATTGAGTTGGAACCCGGCAGTAGTAGTGCCTATGTTCTACTGTCAAATGCTTATGCGAAAATGGGGAGGCGGATGGAGGTGAGGCATCTGAGAGATCTTATGGAGGCAAGGGGGATAAAAAAAGTTCCAGGTTGTAGTTTAGTTGAGGTTGGAGGTGTTCTGCATGAGTTTTTCTCTGGAGACGATTCTCATCCAGAAAGTTGTGAAATCTATTTGATGCTTGATGAGATTGTAAGAAGATTGAAGACTGAGGGTTACGTGGGAGACACTAATGAGGTATTGCTTGACCTGGAAGATGAAGGGAAAGATTTGGTATTGTCTCGGCATAGTGAGAAATTGGCAGTTGCTTTCGGCTTTTTGAAAACTAGTCCAGGTACTCCAATACGAATTGTTAAAAACCTCAGGATATGCACCGACTGCCATGTCTTTATGAAAATGATATCCAGATTGTTTGCTAGGGAGATTGTTGTTAGGGATTGCAATAGGTTTCACCATTTTAGAGATGGACTGTGCTCTTGTAGAAATTATTGGTGATTCTGCTAGCAGTTCTTAGTATGGCTTGAACTTTGACGCACAAGCCAGTGAGACAAGGATCAGGAGTTACATATGAACTACTAACCGCACTACATAGAGGAGTGAGGACCTCCGTTCGAAAGGAAATTCCATTGAGGATAAAAACCGGTCAGATCTTTCTGTTTTGATTTTGGTTATGATGGCAGTACAAGTTTGGAGAGCAGATTTTGCTAACCAAAAGGCAAACATGAAAGACTGCAAATTGCAGAACTGGTTAGTCATCCTACACTGGCCATGCTGAAGGAGTTCAGCTTTACCATTTGTGCCTAATGCACTCCCATTATTTTGGCTGGCATCACCTTATGTGCCATTGATTTGGCCATCTATGCGGTGGTACCATCTTTTAGAAGGTCGAGTGCTCCAGGTAATTTCCGGTATGACAAGAACTCCAGGCCTGCCCGATATTCCACCTGTAAAGTGTAATCCAATTCCTATTTGGCCCATTTGACACCTGTAGTTTAAACTTGAAAGCTTTGCCGTTAGTTGCTCTGCCTATGTGACATTCACCAGTTCTAATTTCCAAAAGAATTATCGGTTATTTTTTTTAAAAAAAAATGTATTACTCAATTTCGACATAATTTAGGGATACATCAAATATAAGGGATTACATTAATGAATTCAACAAATTTTAAGGATCAAAAAGGTTAAGGAATCAACGTTATGAGGATGTATTAATTTAATACTGTTGCAAAAGTTGTTGGATGTTGTAAATTGTTTGATGCATTTATTAGTAATGCTGTACTTCATTCATCTTAATTACGGATAATCTTAGATTAGCACTAGTAATAATCAAAATGTCCCCGGGTCAGCAATTCGTTCTTTTTCTTTTCTCGGTTGCCCCATGCAGAGGAGTGGAACTTGATCCCATAGAGTTAGTGTAGCCGGAGAAAAATAAATCATAGAACAATTGAAGAGAGGACTGGAAAGATGACACTCTCAAACGCAGATATAGAAGGGATAAATAGACACACAACACACCCTCTTCTCAACATTGAACCGACTGTTTACAAAATTTCTTGAAATTTGATGATTGAAAACACTCAAAGAGAACAAATTCCATTTCTTGGATGTGAACATTTGGCTTTGAGAAAGTCAAAGTGAAGTAAATCCATTTCGTGGATGTGAACATTTGGCTTTGAAAACGCTGAAAGATAATTGAAACCCCACCGTTTACATCCAAAAACAAAAAAAAAAAAACCAATTTACCTTCGACATGTGATTATTTTAGATTATAAAAGGAAATTTCAAATTTCAGTGGTTTTTATTACATGCCAAAGGAATTTATTAAAAAATTAAGAGAAGTTACAAAGTTGATTAGTGGTGGAACCAAATCTTTCCCTGATTTTTTCTACAAAACTTTAGGACTACAATTAGTGGTGGAACCAATTCTCACCAAACTTTTCCAAATCTCTAAATCTTCATCATGCACCCTAAATCACTCAAAATCACAACAGAAAAAAAAAAAAACTATCACTCCCTCTCCGGACCGACAGTCTAAAGGAAGGGCTCTAGCCAATAACCACCCTTGTACCCTTGTCGCCGTGTCAATTTCACACGCCGTCTCTTAAACCTCTCAAGCACCACAGAACTAGAGTCTCTGTATACTGCTATTGCCTTTTTTTTTTTTTGGTCGAAACCGGGATGTATTATAAATACGTCAAAATGTTACAGCCAAATAATGGTCATCAGTGAGTGATGCCACCTTCCTCCAATAATATAGCTTCTACAGAGCTTGGAGGTTCCTGTAATACAGATAGCCCTTGATGAAAATTGTGGGCTGTGTCTAACAAAAAATGTGCAGCTTTGTTTGCATGGTTATGTGCAAAGGAGAGAGACCAGCACATATGCGTTTCCAGTAGAGAATTGATATCTTGTGCCAACTCAAAAAGTTCTCCCTCGCACTCCATGTCCTCCAAAATCCACAAGAGCGCTGCTTGAGCGCTTGATTCCAAAATCAATAATTCTAAATTGAGAGATAAAGCAAACTGAAGACCCTGCCAGATAGATCTAATATCTGCTAAGAAAGGGCTGCAGTGAGTGGACGACCAAACGAACCCCTTAATCCAGCTCCCAATTTCATTGCGACACACACCACAAGTATAGGACCACTCCCCCTGTAGGCCTGCCTTACATGCAATGTTAATCTTCCAATAGCCATGCACCGGAGGAATCCATTTCCGCAGGGATTGTGCGCTGTGAATTCTCCCTGAAACGAGTGCCACCTGATGTTGATGGTTATTGTTGATGCTAGATGCTATAGTTCCAATAGCTTTAATCAGATCCACTATTGGTCCTGCATCTGGCTCAAAAATTTCAAGATTGCGCCATGACCAGATTTTCCAACATGTTATCATAAAAAGAGACTTCCAATCCCCCACGACCTTGAACTCCATCAGATTGGCACGGAGCCAAGGCATGAGGTCAAGGGTGAAGAAATCCCTCCTTAAGATTCCGCGGCCCATTGCCCTCCAGATATCAGCTGCATGGACACAGTCCCTAATCGCATGTAGGCTTGTTTCAATAGCCAAATTGCATCTGGGACATAAATTGGAGCTACTCATGTGTCTCACAGCTCTGAAATAGTTTGTCATCAATCTATCATGTCCCAAAAGCCACATGAATGTACAAACTCTGGCCGGGCCTTTCCAGCCCCATATGATATCCCATATCTTATCTGCCG
>JAKUCV010007256.1:0-52384 GCA_028386065.3 Turnera subulata
TGAACAAGCAAGGACCTTACTAAGCAAATAGAGAAAACATCGATGTTCAGCTGACCAACATCGATGTTGGATGCATCACACAAGTGGCAGAATGACAGGGGGAATTGGAAGAACCACAAAATTGGACCAACCATATCACACTCATACAACATCGATGTTATGTATCGGAACATCGATGTTCAGTAAGTTTTTTTTTTTTTTTACTCCATAATTTTCCAACATCGATGTTCAAATCCCCGACATCGATGTTCATTCTTTTGTTCTTCCGAGTTTCAACCAGAGGGCATGCAACATCGATGCTCTCCTAATGAACATCGATGTTTGATTTCTTTCTCCATTTCATCACACGGACCCGAGAGCATATAACATCGATGTTCCCATTATGGACATCGATGTTCAACCACATTCCCTATCTCCCAACTCGGACCAGAGAGCAAATAACATCGATGTTCAACTGGTGGACATCGATGTTCGGGTTCCATTTTTCAAAAACAAAGAGTCGTTAGCCACTTCCAGAATCAACCAAACAGTACAGAACTTCGATGTCCAAGATTTGAACATCGATGTTCCGCTGCAGATTTTCAAAAAATATAGCCGTTGGGAGATTTCTGACCGTTGTTCATTATGGCTGTTACTAGCCGTTATAGCTCCCAACAGCTATTTTTTTTTGCTGAAACTTATATATTGCTCCACATTTCAATCCTTCTCCTCACTCTATCAAAGTCTTCTTCTTGCCTTCTCTACTCCCTATCCTTCCTATCTTCACCTTATACTCCTTACTTCCACACTCCAATCATGGGCAGACAAGGCAAAACACCCGTGAGACAACCAACCAAACGAGGCGGTCCTTCTTCCTCTTCTTCTAAACTACCTTTGGATGACCAATCCGTTGTTTGGTTCACCTCACGTGCACAACTCACCCTCTATCAATCCCTCTTTCATACTCGTCAAATTTTTCCTCCCCGGTATCTTCCGGTTTCGTATCCGAGGGAGAAGCACTACACAAGGCTTGAAGAGCACCTTCGCGCATCTGGATTGTGGGATTTCGTAACCAACCGAAGCAATCAATATAGTGCCGATTTTACCAAAGCCTTCTACACCACCCTCAATCGCGATGGTGACGAGTTGACAGCTAAAGTGAATGGAACAGCTATCTCTTTAACTCTCGAGCAATTTGGGGCTGTTTCCGGCTTACCATTTCAGGGTGAGGATATTGCTTCTTATGGCGGTCCTCATTTCATCACGACCCATGAAGCTCCTCTTTTGCAAGAGCTCGGTTTCACGGAGGTTGTCCGTACCGCCTATTCCAAAAGACCAACAATTCACTCTCTTCCTCCGGAGAATCGTGTTCTGTTTTATCTCATCACCCGGGTGATCAAGCCACGCCCCGGAAATCATACCGTCCTATCTATTGAGGATGTGAAGATACTCCATGCCATTATCCATCATGCTCCAATTAATTGGGCACGTTTTGTGCTTATGCACATGACCGACTATCCGTCTCAATCCACCCATCATCCTCTGCCCTATCCCATCCTGGTGTTGGACATTCTCCTACAAGCCGGCATTGATGCTCGGGAAGGTCCCCAAGTCTCTCATACCAAGACGTGGGCAATTAGTGATGACACCTTCCGAACTGGTCGGCCCGAGCAAGCCCCCAGGATTCCCTCGGGTGAGAGTTCCGCAGCACCAACTCGTCCCGAGCCAGCTCCTCAAGCTTCTATCGTCACTCTTGAATCGATTGCAGCTTCTCTTACCCATCTTCAAAGGAGTGTTAATAGCATGGGACGGTCCATTGATCGCATTGACTTTGAAGTTCAACGCCAAGGGCACGCTCTTCGGTCCTACTTCGATCGAGTCCACTATCAACCTCCACCCTATCATACAACCTTTCAAGGCTATGATTTCGGCGCTGAGGGAGAAGATGATGATGAGCCATATGATCCTACTGTGGCCAGTGATCCTATGGACATGGACGCGGCGAATGAAGAAGAAGACGTTGCTGCCGACAATGAAGAAGATGACGATCATGATGATGGGAACTAACACCCCAATTTCTGTTTCTTTTTCTCTTGTGTTATCTTTCATGTTCTTTCATTTGAATAAAAACTTGTTTTTGTCTTTTCAATTTCTTTTTGCTAATGCCAAAAGGGGGAAAACAACTTAATATGTATGTGCACACCAAGTTCACAAAGTTCAACTTAAAATGGTATCATGGCTAAAACATAGGGGGAACTAATAAGCACATACTTCAACTTGTTTGTCATTATCAAAAAGGGGGAAATTGTTGAAAATAATGTTTTGCTAACATCTCTTTATCTCATTCAGGTTTTGATAATGACAAATCAACCTTGTATTAAGATGATCATTATTATGGACCAAAAAGAAATAATCAAGACCAAGCCTTATGACATCAAAGAGTTCAAGAATGGATGTGAATGGATGTGACAAGATCAAGCAAGAAGAAAAAGATGAGTTAGGAACTCAATTTTGTACAAGGTTAAACATTCAATGTCTCTAAGTTATTGGCTCAAACAAAATCACTTTTACTCATGCATCAATTTGATTTTATTTCAATCATATTTATGTCTTCCGAGCCATGAACATCGATGTTCCAATATTGAACATCGATGTCCTGCATTGAAACCAAGCTTTCGAGAAGGTTTCTAAGCTTTGAACATCGATGTCCAATATTTGAACATCGATGTCCTGCACTAAAATAATTTTTCCAAAAGTAGGCAGTAGTTTATAACATCGATGTTCCATTATTTGAACATCGATGTCCTCATGACCGTTACGCTTAAAAATGGCTTTGAAGAGTTTGAACATCGATGTCCTTGTTCATAACATCGATGTCCTATTGAATCTGGTTTTAAGATTGTTTTGGGAATGTCCAAAACATCGATGTTCAACTAAGGAACATCGATGTTATTTGGTCTCGGGTCTTGGACAATGTTTTGGCCAACATCGATGTCCATTTTCAGAACATCGATGTCCTAGTGACCGTTAGCCCAATAATTCATATTCACTGGCCAGGACATCGATGTCCACATTTACAACATCGATGTCCATATGACCGTTGGACAAGAAAATGCATATTCAAGGCCAGAACATCGATGTCCTAAATTGGAACATCGATGTTCAGCCGGCAAGAGGAGACATACTTTTTCAGCTTTCCACAATTTTGTCTAAAGGTATCTTGGATTGGTTTCACAACGGTTATACATGTTTTTAGACCTATAAATTGAGCATTTTTGGCTATGTTCAACAATTAATCAACTCTCAACATTTCGAGCATTTATCATTATACACATATATCATTTTTTGAGCTAATATCATTGAGACTTGAGAGTTCCCTTATAGAACTTACTTTGTGTACTCATACCTACTCTTGAAGAGAGTTTTTGCTTTGAGTGACTCAATTGTAATCACACATCTTGAGGGAGGATTATTCCCTTGTAGTGAATTCATAGGAAGAGGGTCTTCTTTCTATGGGAAAAGTCTTGAAGTGTTGAATCTTCAAGCAGGAGTTGTAAACGGTTTGTTAAGCACCCGGAAGCTTAACGGTGATAGTGGAATCTTCGAGAGAGTCTCTCGGAGGACTGGATTAGCCACACGGGTTGTGTGTGTGTGAACCAGTATAAATCGGTTTGCCTTTCTCTCCTTTTTAATTCCGCAATTATTATTGTTTAAAGCTTTAATTAGTTCTTGATCGCTAATTCACCCCCCCCCCCCCCTCTTAGCTTGTTTGGGCTTACAACCCTGAAGGTACAAGCCTGTATATATTGAATAATTTTATTTTATGTTTCAGTTTTATTATTATGTGCTATTTTCTTTTTATTTTATTTACTTTACAGCATTTGATCATCGTTTCTACAATAATGGCTCAGACATTTGTCCTGAAGACAAATGCAAGTTGGCATCTAAGGGGGAGAATTATATGTGTGGATGTCAACTATTTCACATAATATGTGATAGTACAATCTCAAAATGAGAAAAAGATTAATACGCTCCAGAAGAGCATAAGTTTGAATATGTTCCCGAAGAACGCAAGCTTTACTATGATCTAGAAGATCATATATTTATGCTCTGGAAGAGCTAATACTCTTGAAGAATACAGAAACCCCCATTTACAGTAATAAAAGAGATTATTATGGATCTTGTTGAATTAACTCGGCTCTATTCCCTGAAGCTAATAAGACAGTATAATTAATTGTGCTTATAGCCTTAGATGAGGTTATAATGGAAAAGGGAAAATATGCATATTATTATTGCATAATGGATCCATAAATGGAGAACATTCTAAGAGGAATTATCCTCATACATAAGTTTAAACAGATATTTATCTGTTGGGTACAACATTGACTCTAAAACTCTGAGCCTCATTGTTGATGTTGACCCTAACATTGTCGTTCCAGGAGAACCACATACCACCCATGTTGTTTTCTCCAGGTATCTCAAACTGATTTATTGGAGGAAAACGAAGTGGAATCACACCATGATTTTCTTCAGCTTGCCACAAAGTTTCAGTAATCAGTACCATGTTGGGCTTATACTGATTCTTCAGATCCCTTAAGGTGCGCACAAAATCTTGGGACCTTCTTGCTACACCTCTGCAATTCCATAGTAGAAGTCGTACTTTAGGCCATGTAGGTGGTAACCCAGTCACCCTTGGGACACTCCGAGGCATCATAGAAACTTGATAATAACTGCTTTGATTCAAAATTTGACATGAAGGCTCTAGCTGAAATTCCTGCAGTCTATCAGATATGAAAAACATAATAGAGTTAGCCGAGCCATAAAAGGAAGCCCTTAGATTGCTTTGGTCCTCTAGGAAGAAAGTCTCTTCCATAGGAGTGACAAAGAACCTAGACGAGTAAAGCTCATCAACAAACACTAAACGAGGAATTCTTGCGAGTTCACTCGGTAATTCCTCCTGTTGCTCATTTACCATGCTATAAGCTAGTCTATTCCTTCTTCCTAAAGAGGCACCCTCTACAAAGAAAACAATAGCTGGGGAAGGCATTTTTTCTTATCTTGTTGAGTTTTCTGAGTTTTCTGTATCTTCCTGTCTCAACTGCCTCCCCTTCTTATAGTCTGAGACTAGACAGCAAGGTGTCAGTTTTTTTTTTTCCAAACATGGACCCCCAAAAAGATCCAAAAGGTTTTGTTTTTGAAAGGCATGCCACTACATTAATTATTGCTCAATAATTCTGATCTTTTTCGACATGAGTGGCAGAAATAAGCCTAAAACTGACACACGTATTGCAGCCTGAAGCTAGCAATTGAGTAACTGAAACTTACCGTATCCAGCCAGAAGCTGGAATGCACTAGCCTGAAGCTAGCAATTTTTAAGTGTTTAAATATACATTTTGAACAGCCCGAAGCTGAGACCAACTAGAAGTTGGCTGATAGATATGTAATTTATAGCTGTTATGCACCAGCTAGAAGTTGGTAAATAATTTTCCTAAGTTATCATATCCAGTCTGAAGCTGGCACATAAATAGCAGCCTGAAGCTGGCACCAACTTGAAGTTGGTTCATGGATTTATTGTTGGCATGACCGGTTGGGCCATTCCGGATCAATAATGATGCACGAAATTTATTTGGTCATTCATTGAAAAACCAGAAGTTTTACAATCAATGAATTTCCACGTGTTTGTGTGCTGCGAAATTAATTATACGGCCTTCCTAAGATGAGATTGGCCTGAAATCACCAGTAAGTTTGGAAATAATTCAGGGACATGTACGGAGACTAATAACCCGCCGTGTTGACTATCTAGGTAATTTTTACGATGCATCGACTAGATGGTCTATTGTATGATGCAAGTTGGCATTGTGCGCACTTATTTTAATGATTAAGCCACTTGCGGGTACATATCCCTACTTACGTTATTAGACTATATGTCTAAATAATGTTGGTATATTTCTTCAATGGATAATGTATATCATTGGAAATAAACCCAAACATATCTGGGGGAATATTGACAATTGATTGCAGGACCATTGTTAATGAAATATTACTGTTTGAGAAAATGGTATTTTGCATGCAGCAGCACTTGTGTGCATCAAGCCAACAAGTTATCATAATGTCTCCCCATTTAATTGGTTCATGGTCACGAACCTAGTAACTCCTATCTTCGGACCGTTGGTTGCATCAGTATATAATGCTCCACCACAGCATAGTAAAGTTGGTCCTTAAAGAAGATTGGGTATATATGTTGAGTATGTTGGGTATGTTGATTATTAATTAGATGAAAGAGTTTACCCAACATAAGGGGGAGGAAATAAGCAGTTGGATCAAGATATTATTGAAATACATTATCAATGTATGATTGTTGATCCTCAAATAAATTAGTGTGAACCTGAAGTTCAAAAGATGATTCATTTGCAAGAAAATTGATATGTAATTGCCAGACAAATGAAGTGACCAAAACTTATATACTAGCTGCAAATGCTCCTGTTCAAATTAATATTCCAGAAGAACAGGTATAGTATGCAAATGAATCTAAAGTGCGCCAGAAGTGTAGAATATACTCGGTTCCAAAGAAAACAAAAATTCTCGATAGAAAAAAAAGAGCAAAGAGATAAGATGGCCCCAGTAAGAAAATAAAGTCTCCAGTAGAGGTTCATATTAAAAGTCCTCAAGAAGAGGAAAATCCTCTAGAAGAGGTCCCTGACACAATTGATAAAAGTTCCAGAAGTAACTCAGGTACCTGAAATAAATGAGTGTGATGAGATCTCAATTACAGTGTCAGGAATGAGATGGAACCGACGTGAAATAACCGTCGACGGAATACTTGTTTTATTTATAATGTAGCGCTAAATAAAATGAGGATCATGAACCTACATCTGTTGGAGAATGTAGGCGCAGAATGATTGGCCAAAATAGAGAAACGCAATTAAGGCTGTGTTGGACTCGCTTGTGAAGCGAGGAATTTTTCCGGACCTGTAGTCCATACACCAGATGGTGAAAAATCGGTCGGTCATAAAATGGGTATTTGTGCGGAAAAGAATATGAAATAGTGAGATATAAAGCACGGCCTGTAGCACAAGTTTTCACCCAACGACCCGATATTAATTGTGAGGAGATATACTCCCCTGTGGTGGATATAATTATTTTTAGTCTGACATTATATGAAAGAAATTAAAAATGCATCTAATAGATGCTCTCACAGCCTATATTTTTTTATGGATCCATAAATCATGACATATGCATGAGAATCCCTGAAGGATTCAAGTTGCCTGAAGCAACGAATTCCAGGGAATATACAAAATTAAGTTGGTCTTCATATGGTTTGAACCAATTTGGGTATTTATAATGATTCTTGCATATATGCTCTATGTGTTTTACTTAATTAGTTCATGCGTGAATTAATTATTATCGTTATTGATAATTAATGATTTAGATACTATTATTGATCTAAATATTATTGGAACTCCTGAAGAAGATTCCAAATGCCGTACTATGTTTCAAGAAAGAATTTGAGATGAAAAATCTCATAAAAGAATTAGATTGGTCCTGAAGTACCCTATGTAAGTGAAATGTACATTGCTAGTAATATGAAGCCAGAAGCTTTTACCATAAGCCTGTTGGCAAGATATGACTGAACTCTTATCTTCGGAATATAATAGACGTGGTATTATATTAACCCTGTAAGCCTGAAGAGAATATAGTTGGTTTTACAGATGCAGGTCCTTTATTTGATCCACATAAAGCACGGACAGAAGCAAGAGGGCAAGGAAAATGCTCCAACAACAAATTATGAAGACAATGCTGCCTACAATGTCCAATTTAAGTAGTGATGTATCAAATGTGATCGGATAAAGCACTCGTCACCAGAAGTTGACAAGGATGATTGGCATACAACAACATCAAGAAATCAAGAGATGCCAAAATGAGGGGGAGTACGCACTGCACTCTTTTTTCCTTCACCAAGTTTTTATCCCACTGGGTTTTTCTTAGTAAGGTTTTTAATGAGGCAGTTATTCTAAAAGCGTATTCTACCCAAAGTACAACAGCATTCAAGGGGGAGTGTTATAAAACGTATTTAAAATATGTGAATATTGTTGTACCTACTACCTGTGTATATTTCTCCTTACACTGAAGAAATAAAATTTTGGCAGTTGTTGAGCTCACCTTCTGCTCCATTTCTTCTCCCTTCTCCTGCTTCACCTTCAATCTCTTTTTCATTAACAACAACATTTACAACGCTAGTTTTGTTTTAAAAGATTTATTACACGTGAAAGAAGAAGCCCCAACGGCTTCATATCTTTGTTTTCTACCTTTTTTCACTTGTATTCTTCATCCTCTTGAACCTTATCTTCTGGAGAAATTTTCAAACTTATGAAGGCCTAAAGAGCAAGTGGATTATAAATGTTTTCTTGTCTTTTATGATGAATCAAGACAAAATAACAACCCCTTTGTGGGTTAAAGAAGGAAAAACAAACTTTGAAAGGACACATACATATGAAAGATCAAGTGGAGCTCAAAACTTCCCCCAATCAAATATTGTGGCCATTTTTCTGTCCCATTAGAGTGCCAAGTTATGAAGAAAGGATTCTAAAAGGCACAAGAGCTTAAGAGAAGCATTTTGAAGATTTGGCTACTTGGGCAGTAAATTTTGTAAGTCATTTTCCACCATACTCAAACCCTCTTTTGAAAAAATGCTCTCTTTTATCCCATTCTTCAATAGATCCGTTGGAAACCTTTGAGTACATTGTATATAAGCCATTTCCTTCAAGAAAAACATCCAAGGCAAGCAATTAAAGATTTGGCTAATTGTGGTATAGCTTGCCAATTGTGCGTATACACCTTTGTAAGATTCTTGAGCTAAACTTGTAAACAAAGAGTGAGTCACTCTTTGTTAGATTGAAACATTCTTCCTTAAGAAGTGAGATTAGGTAAAATTTACTTAAAGGGTGAGCAATAGGTTTAAAACTTGAGCATCGGAAAAATTTTTGGGTATAGGTTGGAGAATGAGCCTTAAAAAAACTCTTGTTAGGTTTGGGTTTAGCCTTTGTAAAACCTAAGTTAGATGGTAAGATTTGGAAAAACTCTTGTAAAGGTTTGAGCTTGATCCTTTGAAAAAGGTTGGTTGTAAAAGATTGAGTTTCACCTTGGAAAAAACCATATAGTGGATTTAAAAAATCTCAAGGGGGGAGCCTTGAGTAGTGGATATACCCATATGATTTAGGGAGAACCACTCTAAATTTTTGTCTTGTTTCTTGTGTGTGGATTGCTTTATATTTTCGCATTTGAGTGTTCCTTACTTTTCTAGATTTTGGTGTGATTTCAGTTACAAAATACAACCTTACCTTAGTTGCACTTTGGTATGAAAAGAGTTACAAAATTTACTATTCTTCTCTTGTTAGCTAATTCAAACCCCTCTTCTTAGCTAGCTTTGGGCTTACAAGATTCACCTGGAGATTCTCTTATCATTGAGGAAGAATATTTTTTTCTTTTTAGGAAAATAATATGTTAATTTTAAAAGCTAAAATTTTTTTTTTTGGAAATAAATAATAAAAAATATTGAAAGAAGGCATCCTAAAAAATGGATTCCACACAAAGAGAGGGATGGATAGTAATTAAAAAAAATGTAAAAAATAGTGTTTTACTTATTATCATTTAATCTTATATCTTAATGGTTCTGTAAGATTGTGAGAGGTGTGTAACAGCTTGTGTCGGAAAGTGGGTGTTAGAGGATGTATTGCTAGCATTCCTCACCTATATATATTATATCAATCTTTGTGTGTTGAGCCATAGGTGACTAAAAGTATTTCTGGACTGTCTCCTCTAAAATTGTTGTTGAGCTACTTCCATGTTCTTTCAGTCTATTGGCTTTATACTAGTATCTTTTTTTGCTCATGTGGCCATGTGGGCATGGGTTTGAATGTTAAAGAACAACCCAAAGTAAAAATGCCTTCCTCATTAAACAAAACACACTGTTTTATTTTAAATTGCGTTATTTTTTTGTAACATGTCATTTCATTGATTATCAGGATAACACATCGTTACACATAAAATACAGGCATACAACTCATATTGATAATCTACCTCCCACAAAAAGAAATATTTCCAACTACAAATATAAAATTTAAGAGTTACCTCCTCCTCATCCGTAGTTAATTCAAAATTAATTATCGTAGGATATGTGTCATAAGATTCTAAGAAAGCGTACTTGAGTTTTGGTGGAAGTGGTTTCAGTACCACCTTCGGTGCTGCCTTTTTCATGCTCTTTGTCTGGATAGTGTCACTCTACTGTAGCACTTCAGCTTCTTTCTCCTGCTGCGCAACCTCGAGAACTGTTCCAGCTAGTGCACAGACAAACTCCATAGCTTCTGGTTCCTCGATTCCTTCGTCATTTATCAGGGTTGTTAGAAGTTCGTCGACCTGCTCATAGAGTGGCTCTACTTGGTCGATCTGTTGGGTTGTGGCATCAACATGATAGCACATGTTGGCACTAAGCTCGTTTCTGGCAGCCTATGGAATATTAAATTCCATAGAATCACTCCTGACCTGTAAAGTCAGCTTTCCTTGCAAGCAATTGATAATGGCTCATGCGGTTGCAAGGAAAGGCCTCCTAAGAATGATCTCCATCTCTAAAACTACAAATTCTACAGGGAGTTATAGGGTGTTTAACACTCTGATCAGCTAACTGCAATGTCATCCTAATCGGCTTCAATTCTCCGCAAGACAACTTTTGAGAAAGGGACAAAGGGATTAAACTGATGTTGATCCCTAAATCACACAAAATATTGTCAATTTTCAAAGTATCAACAATACGTGGAATTGAAGAACTCCCTGGGTCATTCCTCTTTGTTGGAAATTTCTATAGGAGGAGTGCAAAGCACTTTTCAGTCATGGTAACCGTTTTATAATCCTTAATGGCTCTCCTCTTGGAGATGATGTCTTTTAAGAACTTTGCATAGCTCAACTTCTCACTGGTCACCTCTGTAAAAGAAAGTGATATGCATATTTTCTTTAGCATCTCCATAAATTTCTAGAATTTAGCATCAAGCTTCGTATTCTTGTAAACTTCGGGATATGGAAGAGGTGGCATGTGAGGCTGCAATTCTTGTTGTGCCTCATTGTCCTTGCCCTTGGATTTCTATGGTTGCTTTTTTCCAGTCCCGACTCTTCTTCTTCAGTCTTGTCTTTTGCAGTTTTGCTGGCAGGGTCACCTAGTTGCTTACCACTGCTCAACGAAACCATAGTTATCAGACCCGGTCCGGACACAAACCTAGAAAAGGCCATGGGTCATGGTTCACTGGTCGGACTGAGGAGTCAATTAGTTGAACCGGGAGGTTCATTTTAATGGACTTGGGTTGATAAATACTTTAATAAAAAAATTAAAAATTCATATATTTTATCAATTTATGTGTGTAGTTACCATTAAATAAGACAATACGTAATCATTCAAGCTCCAAACGAAATAACATAGAAGTTATTAAGTACATATGATCCATAACTCAATAGGTAACAGTACATTTTTCGCTTGGGTGTAGTTGTGAAGTACTAAAGCTTTTTCTTATTCCAGTGTTTCGCTCAAATTAGGTTTGGAATAATCGGGTAAAATAGGGAAGATGACTTTTTAGGGCCATTTTATGGTACAAAACTGACCCGCTCCGAGCCTCGGGTTTTTTACGGTTCTGACAGGTCAGTAAAAACCGATCGGGTCATCCGAGTTTTTCCGGATCAATTACATAAGCGGTCCAAAGAGGTGAAAAACCCAAAATAGGTTGTCGGCCATGTTTCAACCAATTGAACCGGCCAGGCCGGGCCGGGTTTGATTACTATGAATGAAACAGCCTTGCACTGCTCCTTGCGATTCTCTTATGGCTGGCCTGGTAGCTTCCCTTTGGTGTTTCTTAGCTACTGAGCATGTTGAGCTATTTGGTTGTCAAGTATTTTGGTGTGATCCTTGACATAGTTGACATCTTCGGCTAGTTTGGCTTGAGAATCCATAATAGCCTTGAGCATACTCATCATGTCTTGAGGAGGATTACGCTGCTGATTCCCTTGGTACCATTGTTGTCCCCGGTTGTACTGCCTGGGCTGCTGATAATATTGGTTATTCCCCTACTAGTATTGGTCTGGCTGCCTGTTGATGTAATTTCATTAATGGAGGGCAATCTTGAAAGGAATGAGTTCCATTGCAGGCGTCACATCTCATAGTAGAATCTGCAGCAAGTTGAACAACCAACTTCTCAAATTTACTATCCATCTCCTTCATCTGATTTTGCAAGGCAGCCATAGAAGCTTCAATCTCTTTAACATGATCAAGCTATAGGACACCTGGTGGGTTGCTATTAGTGCTTTCGTCAACAAGATTCTCCATCAATTGGTAAGCTTCAGAGTAACACTTAGCTAAAAATTTCCCTCTTCCAATAGAATTCAAGGTAGATTGTCCTGCAGGTGTGATCATATCATAAAAGGCTTGCAAGAACACCAATGATTCTATCATGTGATTGGGGCACCTAGTAATTAAATCCTGATACCTATCCCAAGCGTCCTTAAGGAATTCATCCCTCTTTTCTTGAAACCTTGAATCTCCAAGCGAAGTTGAGTCTGTTTTGCTGTTGGAAAATACTTCTTCAAGAACGCAGTCTTCCACTCAGACCAAGTTCAGATGCTATTCGCAAGGAGAATTGATAGCCACTTCTGAGCCCTATCCCTCACTGAATTGGAAAATAGGCAGAGTCTTCTAATATCTTCGTTGTACCCATTGATCTTGACAGTGTCATAGTGTTACAGGAAGTTATGCAAGTGTTGGTGCGGATCTTCCAACGGTGTACCAAAGAAGGTATTATTCTGGACAAGTTGGATGAGGCTCGATTTCAGCTCATAATGAGTTGTTGTGACAGCAGGGTGAACGATTGGCCGATTCCAGGCTCAACCTCACGTGCCAATAGCTCGTTCATGGGCTGACTATTCAGCTCGTCATCGACCATTGCAACAAGAATGATCTGCTTGTCTTTCTCTTCTTCTTCTTCGAACTCAGTTGGTTCTTCGGTCTCCTTTGGACTGTTTTCCAAGTTTTTTGCTCGAAGAAGTTGTTCAGGGTCGAAAATAGAGATGAGCTTGGGATTTTTGCTGCGAGTTCTAGAGCTCATATAGGACTGAAACCTGAAATTCGGAGAAAGAAACGGGAAGAAACGGGTAAAATAAAAATAAAAGCCTAAGAAATTAAATCAGTAATCAATTATTTTGACGCTAGTCCCTCACAATGGCGCCAAAAGATGGATGTGTCAAATCTGCAAGCACACAGATCGCAGTAGCACACAAGGTCGTATCCAGAAGAACTAGCCTAAAATAACTAATTAACATACTCAATTTGTTAGGCTGAAAACACTAAAGAAAATAATGATTTGGAGATTTTGATTGAAGATTGTAATAAACAAAAAAGTAAACAATAATAAATTATAAATAAGACGAGAATTCAGATTATGAAGGGTCTAGATCAGTCGCGGTTCACTACTCTATCCTTTTATGCCTTAATTAACCTTCCAGGTCTGCGACAAGGTGACACGTGATATGTCTGTAATGGGGGTGACTCTGTCGACTAAAAGCTATAGACTTTTACTCAATTTCTTGAAGGGTAACAACCTAAGATGAGAATATCAACTTTTAGAAGTATAACCTCGCCTCAAAAACCAATCTAACTACTGTCGTAGGTTAAATCTATTATAAGAGCAAAGAAGTTCCTTGTTATTACTTGTTCCACAATAATCCATTACTTTTCAGCGCCTAGATTAGGGTTGATTGAATGTTGTTCCAATGTTAAACATCTCCTATCAATACTTAGCGTAACACCTAAGACAAGTAATAAAGATAGTCGGTCTCTAAACTTGGATTAAGTACACATAAATCAATCAATTTATTGAATAAAAATAAACTGTTGAAGGCTAATTAAATCATAAAAATAGTGGAGTACCTACATTCCTTCGATCTAGAAATAGGAAATTAGTTCATAGCTAATTCACAGAGTCGCCCTGTTGGCAGACAGCGTCACAGATAGTGTCATACTGTTGTGAACTCTTTGACAGTCATCTTCAATCAATCGGCTTCAAGTCTTCCAGAATTCTTTAAAGAGCTCGAAATTCTTGAGAAATAAGTATATTTACATCAAAAAGCTCCTGAAAGCATAACTCAATTAGCAAAGGCATAAAAATTAAACTAAAATAGCAAGCAAAATGCATGATATAATCTAACTAAATGTTGGGCCAAAGGGAAATACTATGCTCTAATTAGTACATAATATTCACATATATGAGTTCCCACAAATTAGTTTTAAATGTTATAGGAGTTGCACATGGACGAAGGTGGTATGTTACAATTAAATTAGGCCCAAACCTTATGAAATTCTCATCTATTATTTTTCAAAAATAAAAGAAACTCTCATAAATTAATTACCGAGTGTCTACAGTGGGTGAAACAGGCATGGCTATTGCCGAAACAATGCTTCCCTATTAATTTGTCGAGTAGAAACATTCGTACTTTCGAAACTTGTAATCTATTGCATAGATTTCATGGTGCTCTTTCGTTCCTTTACGTAATCCGGCTATAAAGAACGTGAAGCAAGGGATTCTAAACAACACAAATCCGGCATCATTCAATAACCAACATATACTGTCGTTTGGTGCTTTAGCATCGTTATGTGGAACCCAAAGTTCCTGTTAAGGAGAACAAGATTTCTAGACTAATTAGTGATGCTGCAATATTTGTTAACAAATACCATTCCCTAAAAAGCCACAACCCATTACCCCAATTTTGGCTCCAGAACAAGGATGCATCATCCAACGTGACAACAAAACTTTATGCATCATCCAACGTGACAAGAAAACTTTCTGTCAACTGAGCAATTAGGCGTCTGAAAAGGATGAATTGGCTAGTTTTCTTAGGAAGGAGACGACATCATCTGACGATCCAAGTAGATAACGAGCATTTGTACGAGTTCTTCCAACAGCACATGAGAAGTAGTTATCACCTTTGAGATCGAGCACATTCCACGAAATCTTCTCCGGTGATGGCCTTCGCCCACTTCCACAGCTGTGATTAGCTGCTTTCTTGTCAGAATTCACTAAAGGGCGCTGAGTCTTTCCTTGAGTGGATTTTGGACCATTTCTACTTGCTGGAGTCTTCAGGGAAGGTCGTCTTTCTCCGGATAGTTTCAGTCCATCAGGCTGTTTGGTTTTTGTGACACCTATGCTGTCAGAGGGCAGCTCAGGCTCAAAGAAGGTATACACATCTTCATCCTGAAAATCAGTTACAAAAGAAAGCAATAAAGTGCTTCATAACTATACATCTGACTAAACCAAAGAGCGTTCATAGCAAAGGGAGAAGACAGAGAATTCCTTTTGCAACCATCTTCTGTCTTGGAAAGGTTGCTGAAAATGCATATAGGCAAACCCCTGCTTAAGGAGTCTCCAAAAAGAAAATCTAATTTGTGAGAAACAAGATGATTAAACAAGTTTGCTGACAACAGTGGTGTGGCTCCACAAAACTGGGGATAAATTCAAAGATGCACCCAAACGTTGACTGAATTCCTAAAATATTGCTTAACCGTTGAGCTTTTAAAATTTGTTTGAAACTTCTACTTCCAACGATGTTTGAAAATGACCGTTTTTCTTAGTAGTGTTTTATATTGTTTGTGGGTTATATTACCCCTGTTTGTGTGTTTGTTGTGAGCTGCTTTCGTGGATGTTAAGAGTTTTTAAAATTTGTTTGAAGTTGTGCTCAAATAAATCCTACAGCACAGACCGCCAGAAAGTGGCTCTGATGATTGTTTTCCTTCTGAACCCTATGTGATTTAGCAATCAATAAAAGTAACAACATGCCATGTTTCCTACCACTAGTGTTAATCACCTAACCTCAACCAAATAAACCTAACAACAATTTTCTGTCTGTTACTACTAAAGCTGAATGAAGAACTGGAAACAGCATGATCATTATTTAGCCAGTGAAGTTACCTAATTTTTGGAAACTAAGATCTTGAGGATTCAGTATTCAGCATGTTTGCATTTAATACATTGTATGATTTCAGTCTCATTTGAGATTTTCAGTCTAAAATATCAAATTCAGCCTATGGAGATTCCAGAATAGAATCAAATTGAGACTTCAGTATTACCATATTTGCATTTAATACTCTTTTAAGGATAACCAAATTGAAGTATTTCAAATTACCTTCCCAAGAAAATGCCCAATACACAGGACATAATCAATAGGCGTTGTCATGGATTTACTGTGAACAATCTCTCCAAGTATACGATCAATAGCAGCACCCTGAACAGATATGAAGCTTTCAAATACAGAACAAGCTGCTATGCATAACTTGAGAAGTCGAGTAAAGATATGGTTACCTTTGTAACACCAACAGCTCGAACCTCAACTGATCTGCTACCTTGGACCACGTCAACTGAAGCATTAGAAATTGGGCCTGTCCATAGATGCTGCAGCATATCCCTTGCTTGAAGTCTTCCAAATTCAACATCTACGGCCCAATAACAAGATGAGGACAAGTATTGGGTAAAAAAAGAAAAGAACTCTTCAAAAGAAATAGTACCAAGAAGAGAAAGTACCTGCATACTTGTAATTCCATACAAGTGACGTCTCACGAAGTTCAAAATGCGACCGTGGTGTTCGTTCTGTGAAGTATTCAAAGACATGCTGAAAAGAAGTGAAAAGACAAATGATTTAATTCTCCAGGCAAGAACATGGAACCGTTAGCCAAATGCAATTTCAACCAAAAAAGCACCTTCACACTGTCAACCCATTCCATATTTAAGTGTTCTGGCATGGTTGTCATCCATTCTCCCTTCGTGAGGCGTAGAAACATTCCGTGTTCAGCTGCCAGCCATAGGTCATACTCGCCAAAGTTCTGGGACATGAAATGACAAAACTAAGACAACTTCTTAACAGTGTTACAGAGAAAATTTTGAAATAATTACAGAAATTACATCATCTAAGACACTTCTGTCACTTCCACTGAGCACAACAATGGTAGTCTTCGAATCAGAGCAAAGTTCCGTCAATGCTTCTTTCAAATCAGGGTGCAATTTCAGTTCCATTTCCTTAATTTGGTCAGCTCTTCTGCCAGGAGTGTCCACAGGTTCAGTCAGTGTTGCATTAAATCCCTGATATTGGAATTACCATAGATGAGCGTACAAGGCATGAGAAACAATAGTTATAAAATCCTGAAAAATAAGCTATCAATACACCAGCATGATATGGTTACACTTTCAATAACACTATATAAAACACCAAGGACATGTCAAGGTTTTGCAGAGTAACAGAACATGCAACCAATTGAGGCTGGTTCAAGTGGTATGCGACTTGTTCCGCTTAACTCGGGTTCGAGTCCTCGTGTACGCAGAAAACCTCATTTGGGAGACTCACCCACCATTACCTAGGTGCGCCACCCGAGTCGAGCTGGATTTAGTCTGGTGCCTTTGATGTCCTTAAAGGTGGACTGGCCCGAGATACCAGTGGGAAACCAAAAAAAAAAATGGAGTAACAGAACATGCAAAGAAAAAATAGCCTTTTGGAGCAACTTTGTAAGTTCCACTTGAATGCGACTCGGTGACCACACGGACTGAGTTGGACACTAAAATTTAAGTCTCCAAGAAAGAGGAACAAAAGCTTCTTTTGCTATGATAAATTGAGCAATTTTATTGAAAAGAAAGCTGCTTACTTACAGCCATTCAGCTGGTAATGTATCAAAAGAAAAATACCCCAATTTGTAAACAGAAGAATAGCATCATAAGTTTAGAACCAATCAAAGTAAATAAACAGGAATTACTACTTCAATTCCATTGACAAAATAATGACTATGAGTTTCCGAGCAATGGAACCAAAAGATTACTTTGCTAGGATACCTTATCCAATTTTCTTGCATAGAAGGTTGTATACCGCCATTCTGACGTTATGTATGTAAAAAAAAAACATTTCAATTTAGTAGCACGAGGACAATGCTACAAGTTTGAAACCAATCAAATCATACCAGTATGAGTAGTCTGTTATTAGACTGCAAATAACGTTTAATTGCATCCCCTTCTGGAAGCAAAGGTGGAACTTGCCTGGTCCTTAGTTGAGCCTCAACAACTGTATCATTTAGTTCACTGAGAAGCAAATTTATTAAAAAAAAAAAAAAACATGTATTAGCTTAAAAGGAAATAAAAAGAAGACCCAGAATTTTCAGATCAACACAGTCTTTCACTTTGTGAAATTTACTAGATTGTTCAAAAGCAACCAGAAGGCACAAAAAAGGATTGGTCAAACTATTGCACATCCGTAACAATAATGACGACCTCTTGCCACATAACTACATTATAGCTTTCCATCTTGTTTCGTAAATAAAAACACCACTGCATGCCTATTTGCTACTCAGGAAGAAATACAACGGCATGCCAAGCTAGCAGCTAAGGGTTACTAGATAAAAGGTTCATATTTTAGTTGCAAATAAAAGCATAAGCAGATTAGTCAAGTCTAAATGGAGATAGATTACAACACGTCAGAAAGTGATTGCTGCAAATCAAAATGCATTTTCACGTTCAATCTCTCTAGAAACTATTTTAAAAGTACCTGACAAAAGTTTCAGCCCATTCTTGTGCAGTGTGGGTTGTCACATGCACAAAATTATGCCGATGGCGTTTCTCCCGTTCTTCAGGCAGCATAGTCAATGCTTGGCGGATTGAGTCAGCAACTTCAGTGATATTCCAGGGATTCACAAGGATTGCTCCAGCACCAAGAGACTGTGCTGCACCGGCGAACTACAATATGCATTACACAAATCAAAAGCTGAAAAATGGAGAAGGCCAAGCACTACTACAAACAAAAAGGCAGAGTCCCAAACTCATAAATACAAGTAATATTTTTTCAAATTAGAAAAGACATAATATGATGCAGATAAATTAGATGTTCAGGTATATCATTGTGCTTATTGTATCAGGACAATTTTCTTATTTAACTCGTACGAGAAGTATAGCACCTATAGTTGACAGCTAAATTAGGAATTGCTTCAGATCTTGTATTAGGCCATTGACAGATCTAGCATGAGGTTTGCTTACTAACAGAAAGAGAATTCACTATCCATCCTAGCTGCTTTCATCTCTGCTCGTAGTCCTGATTTTCTGATGAATAGTGGGTAAACAAGTTCATTTGCATCATTAAAAGGAAAAACAAAAAGGTCTTTCCCATACTGTAAACTTGAAGAATGAGTGGTATTAGGTGGTCATGGGGGCACTGATACCAAATATATGGTTGACAACAAATGGAGTGAAGAATGTCGATGTTGAATGGGATAACTGTCATGTTGCCATCACTAAGCAGCAACCAGTCACCACAAAAGAGGACAATAAAAAGTGGAGGTTGTCTACTCTGGCTACAGCCACACTGATTAATACCAACAGCAACTAACCACCAATAATTAGTTATCAGTTGGTCATTCTTGAGTCATTGACAAAAAATGTCAGAAGTCATATTTGCCGATCAATGCCTAACAATAACTATGTCTCGCAAGTTGCATGCTATGGTTGAAAACCCTGCTAGTATTCCCTGATTTGGAAAGGACAGAATCAAGGGAACATAGGTGATGTAAGATTTCAGAAAAACAAGGTTCCATTTTCATTTTCACTATGCAATTACAGTGTCTATACAAAATAAGAAATCATGTTTACTCATAAAAGGAAAATAATTTTTGCTGAGATAAGTATGATAGCTATCTTATTATGAAACAAGAGTACAGGCAAAGCAAATACAAACTGAGGACAAAGTGATTTGTTAATAAAGAATATTGGCTATAGTGAGAAAGTTACTTTTATTTAAAGTTTATGATACATTTTAAACAGAGAAGATTATGTTCACAAACCAGATACGTGAACTTGGAAAACCACATCTCATAGGTTTCTATGTTTCCAAGAAAACATATTAATAGAAATTTAGAACTCCAGAATATAATTTCCCATTCTCAAGTTAATAAACATGTTCTCTACCAATAACCTTCCAGGAAAATTTTTCTGGAAATTTAGACAGAACAGTTTCTATTGCATGATTTACCTCAGTATGAAGAAACAAAAAACCCTATTTGTGATCAGAATGAGATTATATGCCTTAGTGCTGAAAAAGTCACCCTTCATATCCTTTGAAGAAGCAATATTGAAAAAGCCATGCTAGGCAAAAAGGTAAACAAAAAGAGAAATCAATACATCAAGTGGATACAAAATACAACAGTTAGAAAAAAAAAAAAAATCTGAAAGCGCTACCAGTCTTTTGAGTATATGTTTTAGATTCTAGGATCTTTTTAGGTCTTTTGGTACGACACAACTGTAGAACTACATTTTCTCTCGGAACAAAGCCACAAGTAATACAATCTCTCAGCTGCCTTAGTTGGTAAAGTCACCTGGTCATCGTACCAGGTAACTTCGAATCAAACCTTGCTAAGACATCGGAGGGAGATAGAGAAGGGGAGAACTGTCCCTATCATAGCTCAGGACATAGTGAGTATCAACATGAACTGAAATGGTATGTTTTCATATTCTTCTGCACATACAAAACTTAAAACCAAAATTATACTTCAGTTACCTCACTAAGAATCAGAACACCCTTCTTTGAATCTTGGCATGCAACAAACTCNAAAAAAAAAAAAAAAAAAAAAAAAAAAAAAAAAAAAAAAAAAAAAAAAAAAAAAAAAAAAAAGAAAGATAACATAAGGGAAGGTCAAAGCATCAAAAGGCTGATCACATTTCATATCTGATCATGCAAACTTTAAAGAGACAGTCCATCAGTTATCATAATTCAACACCTTTACCCATACCAAATTCATTGGTCGGTTTCAAGGCTTCTGAGGACATGGTGAAATGGCTATACACAATCCCATATTTAACCGATATATTTTGTTCTGAATTTTGAAAGGATCACTGTGGCCATAAGAGGATCAAACCTCAACTACTAAGCAGCACTAGACACAAACTTGAAAGTGCAGCATTCCAATTATAGCAAATACATGAGAAAAACAATACCTTGTATTATACACAAACACTTATATGCATCCAATATTTACCAATCACTACAGCATCAATCAATAAGAAGGGCCATCAGCAAGTGGGCATGGATGATGAACAGTTGAACATATGGATCTATTTGCATAAGTTAATCCCATAAAAAAAGAGTTAAGGTCCTTCACTCTCTTTGTTGTAATTTGCTAAGATAGCGTTTCTAAGAACCAGGCTGCACCTAGCACATACAAAGCATGTGAATGCATAAGACCTCCAATGTGGAACAATGATTTTAAACATGTTTCGACTGGCAGTTTCAGACCAACTCAAAGTGTCTATTATGTAATAGCCAGAATTTAGCATATGAAAAAAAAGTGCACCAGTTTCAAGTATTATTCTGAAAACTTAAAACAA
The DNA here is from genome assembly GCA_028386065.3 of Turnera subulata. Classification (NCBI taxonomy): domain Eukaryota; kingdom Viridiplantae; phylum Streptophyta; class Magnoliopsida; order Malpighiales; family Passifloraceae; genus Turnera; species Turnera subulata. The sequence goes on from JAKUCV010007256.1 coordinate 21,408, forward strand.
CTTCAATTACTGTTTACTATACTAAGCGAAAAGTATTGAATTCATACACAATGATCCAAACCTGAATGCAGAAATTTACATTATGGAAATGATAAAAAAAGATTTATCAAATGATCGGAGAATGACAAGTAAGCCGTAGGAGGAAATAAAGGGAAATAAAAATATTCAACCCACAATGATGCGGCACAGCATCCAAACATAAAACTTCAGTAATATAAAAATCAGGGTGCACCGGGACATATGCAAACTACTAACTTTAGCACTCTAAATAACATTTTCAATTATAAAAAGGGACCTCGTATCTCTTTTCTTTTTTTTTTTTTTTGTTTTTGAAGAGAAGGAAAAAAGCAGCAAGTTTAAGGATATATATCCAAATTGTGAATTTTCACTTGCTATTACAGGAAAACAGAAATACTGATTGCCATAAAACAGCTCCAGCAGAGTTATTAAGATCATCAAAATGAAGACTTTTATCTGTGAACTTTATTCGGCAGTTACTATAAACTAATAAAAGAGACTTATATTAGAGGTTTGCATAATATAAGACTTAGAGAAATTAATACAGCATTTTCAAAGGTAAAAGTGCAAGGAACCTAAAATTTATGGGATGAGGAACAATACCAGTAACAGCGTACAATGCACACAACGCATGAAAGTCAAGAGAACGATCCTGTGGTCATAGAATAATTTTCTTCAGGAAATTTTGAAAATATCCAATGCTAACAGCAATTTATAAGATCAAATCAATTAGAATTTACAGAATAAGTTTCTGTTCGAGGTATCAATTTTCATAAATCTAACAACTAACAGATTAAACAAAATAATAACCACATAGCCTATGAAGATATTAAAACGAACCAGATGATGTATTGGACAAGCAGTCAGAGTTCCAAATCTGCCATTAATACGCCCAACAATTTCGTGAACCTGGCTTGTGAGTTTTTGATCTATGAATGTAGGAAACAAAAAACAAAAATTAGATCATCCATCACCAAAATTTTGATGGCATAACAATTTAATCTCACATCAGGACTCACTCCCAAGGATTGGCACTCTCTCACCAAGTATGGGACTGACCACAAACTTTGATGGAGGATATTCTGATTATGATAAAACTTGAGTCAAGTAACAGATACAGACGTGAAACCTTGTTCTTAGATGTAGCTAATAACAAATATGAGCAGCAGCTTGATCTAAAAACAAAAAGGAAAAGAGAAAAAGAATAGCAGCAAAAACTGAAATTACTGTTCTAATTTCTGTTTCATGCTTTAGCCAATAAAAATTTTGAAACTTGAGCTTGCTCTCATTGAATACACTAATATCCATCTCCCTCTCTAAACAAACACTTATCTTCTATATGATAATAGCACCAATTCAAACTACTTGATGCTCTTTATGTTCATAATATATCACAACTTTCAGGGTTGCACGAGAAGGTATGTGTCAAATCAATAATATCCTTGCTATTTCATGCAACAAAATGACGTTAACTAGCAATATTTAACATGAAATAAAATATCTGTGTATTATCTTAACTCCCAAAGGAGTACAGTCCCACTACCCAGATCACAAGCAAGATCCCTTCAAAACCTAAGAAAATAGAAACAAGGCCTCCTATCTTTAACATGATGGGTTAAAAATTAGATACAATTACTTATTTTCCTACAATCATTCAAGAAACAGCCAAGCTCTGCAGAGCACTACTTCACGTACCCTAGATAAACAAAGTATAATATTATCCTTGGGTTACCCTAAAACTGCAACAGTATGTAATGTTTTATAAAACTAAGACTCACTACTATATAATTAATTGAGACAATCTAGCACAACTTTAGACAACCAAATTATGGGGCATGCTTGTTCCATGCTTGAGTAAAATTCATCATCCACACTCATAGCTTTGAATAGTATTTGTCAGGAAGCCGTCATGAGAAGCAGTTTGCAAGCTTTTTGGCGTATCATGGAATTGCACTTATATCTACAATATCATGATATTTTTTTAGCATATAAGGCTAGTTGAAACTCAAACCTTTAAACAAAAAGAGAGATTGAGTAGCCACTTTTAAAGGAAAGGAAAAAAAGTTACACCACAAGAAATACAACATCAAGCAAGTCAGGAATCATACACTCAGGAACATCAGTTCTTGTAGGCACTGCAATTTGCAGCAAAACAACTTTATCACGCCATTGAGCATTTTCCTCGAGAAATTTTTCAAATGCAAGTATCTTCTGTGGAATTCCTTTAATCATATCAAGACGATCAACACCTAACATCACCTGTTAATCATGAAAGAGGTATGAAGCCAAAAGGAGAGTAAAATGAGAGCGACAGGCAGGAACATCATATGCTAGTAAGTATTCCTTTAGCAATAATTTTCTAGACCATGAAACATAACGAAACCACAGTCAGTTAGCAGCATAATATTTTGCAACCAACCAAACAATAATGGTTGTAAGAAGTAGGGATGCATTATATAATGTAAAACAGAAGACCATATGCATTTTTTTGAAACCAATTGATTCACATTCACAATTGTATGCAATTCACTGAAACCAACAGATTCATATTCAGACAATTAACAGCCATTGACAATGAGTTCAAATTAATGAAGCCGCATTGCAGAGCAAGGACAATACCTTTCGGCCAGCAAACCTCTCTTTCAATTCCTTGATGTGCTCCTGGACCTGAGGGAGCTCAAGTGCCCTAATAAAGCGATCTGAGTCTATCCCAATTGGAAACTGAAGTTACAAGAAGAATGTAGGTCACAATTAGTGAAACAAGGGGGATTAATTCAGAATTCACGGTAAAGAGAAAAATGTGCTTGTGCAAACTTATTTGCATTCTTTAACATGTTCGACTTTTGCCATGCTTGAAACAACAACACTAAAGTGTGGAGCAACTTTGAGGCACAAGTGTAATCAAAGGATTGTTTACAGCAGCAACTCGAGTCAGCCTCCCCTGATCCTCAACTCCTTCAGGCGTTCCCTCCAGTCCAAGAATACGAGTACAAGCACTAACAAAATGTCTTGCGTAATCATAGGTATGAAACCTGGATAAAAAAGATATAAAGAAAAATATAAGGCTTAAGCAATACTGCAAAAGTTAAATGAGTTAATAGAAATACTAATTATTGTAACAATGATATCTTGTGGTTGGATAATGCTTCATGTTTACCCCTAGTGTTCGCCCCCTACTAACAAAACCCCTATACTGCAATCAGCTTCTGATGAACAAGGTAAAACTGTAAAATCATAGAGGAAAGAACGCAAAGAAAGGCATGCATCCAGTTGAGATCCAAAAAGAAATTCCCAAAAAAGAAATTCCTATAGGTTCCCCCAATAACTGAATCAAAATAAATAATTAAGGTCGAATTTGATCTCTTGGTTTAAAATCAAGCAAGCCAACACATTGATGCTTGTTGGTGAGTTGCTTTTGTCTCCTTTAATGGCTAGGTACTAATTGACACGACATGTCATGTCATAAGGTACAGTCAGATCAACAGAACACAGGGATCCAGTCAAGTGACAGAAAAGAAATATATATGTAGCAATCGAAAAGCAAAAAAAAGAATGCTATATCAAGGGTGGAAAGTGGAAACGGAAAGGGAATATAAAAAAAAATAGAGGGAGGTGAAAGGGTAGTTTGGAAAGGCGGGAAAATGCAAGAGGAGAAATAGTTGAATGGGATATATAACAGCAGGCAGGCAACAGGAACGCAGTGAGGTAGTATGATGATTGAGAGACAGGAAATAGGAATGAAGCTCACCCAACTAGATCAGCAGCAAGAACAGAACGCAGCAACTCTGATCTGGAAGGGAGTGTCCTGTGTATTTCAGAAGATGGAAAAGGGGTGTGGAGAAACCAGCCAACTTTCATATTACTGTTGTACTCCTTGAGGCATTTAGGGAGGAACATCAAATGGTAATCATGGCACCACACAACATCTCCCTCCTCATAGTGCTTATTTACAACATCCGCGAACATTTGATTAGCCTTCTTATATGCAGCGAACTGGGACTGGAAACTCCGGGTGGTGGCAAGGCGATCCTCCTGGGGCAGGCCAAGGTAGTGAAAGAGAGGCCACAGTATGTTGTTGCAGTAGCCATTATAATATTGATGAACGATCTCCTCATCCAGGAATACTGGTATGCATCGCTGCAAAGTAACATATGAGTGAGTAGAGGATAAATTTAAAAAGGCAAAAAAAAAAATTTAAGATATATATAGAGAGAGAGAGAGAGTATTGAACATTTAAGGAGGAATTAGGTACGAAAAACATTTTTATGTGTATATCATCTACTACTACTACTACTACTCATATGTGTGAAAATATAGACCTTTTCAGCCAAAGCTTTAGTGAGTGCCTTCTGTCCAACCTCATCAGGAACATTAACACCAGCCCAACCAATCCACCTTGCCTCGAACTCCTTGACACCTATTTTTGTTTTTAAACAAAAAAAAAATTGGTTTGAGAATAGAGAAAACAAAATTAGAAACAAATCAAAAATAAGAAACTAGAAACCAAAAAAAAAAAAAGGAACAGTAACTGAAGAAATTTAACAAACAGAAAACAAAAAGGTGTGAGGATTGCATATATTACCAAGAAGAGCACTGACAAGCCCGCCAGCACTAATCTCCAGGGACCACGAGTTTTCACCTCGACGAACCGCGGAGACAGGGAGACGGTTGGCGACGACGAGGAGGCGCTGCCTCAAAGGCCTGTGCCCCGCCGCCGCCGCCGCCTCGGTCTTGTCGTCGGAGTGGGGTCTGATAGAAGCGGCGGCGGCGGCAGAATCATCCACGTAGTGGTCAATGAAGGAGGAGGGATTATGGTGGTCAGGCGGAGGAGGGGGAGGGGGAGGGGGAGGGGGAGGGGCGGGGGCTTGCGGGAACACTTCACATTGGGGCTGTTCGGGAGAGGGAGGAGGCCTGCGATTGCCGTGGTGGTTGGCGTCGGCAGTTACGTCGTTGGAGTTAGCAGTAGCAGAGGATGCTTTGATGCTCTTCCTTAGCTCTCTCTCTCTCAAGAGCCTCTCTAGTCTTCCTGGGATATGGCTTGAGTTACCGTTGTACTGGTTCCCAGGCATGCGCACTAACTTCTACTCTTTAACCCCTAACCCACTCCCTTCCTTTTTAATTCCTCCCTCCGCCTATTCTCTTATTCCCCCTTTTTTTTTTTTCTTTTTGCTTTCCTTGCCGCTTTTCAGTCCTACATTTTTGTTCCAAACTGGTACATTAAATCAAAGCCACGCAAGAACCAAGGAAAAGAGTAGAGAATATAATAGACCTAAATTTTCTTTTAAAAAAAAAAAGAAAAAAAAGAAAACGCAACTGTCTGCCACCCCTTGGCCTTCTTCTTTCTCGTTTTTTTTCTTATTGCCCATTTTACCAAGTAAGAAATATATATAACTCTCCCCTTTTCTGTACATAAATATATTATTATCTCTTACCATATCATACGGAATTATTCCCGTTGAAGAATGTAAAAGTTATATCATTCATTGATAGTTATCAACAATAAATTAAACCATGCTTGCTCTCTCTTCTTCTACTGCAGTAGTCTGTGTGAGTGAGGAAGTGTCTATAGTGTGTGAGCGAGGGAGTGTCTGTACTGTAGGACTATAAATTTTATGATGGGGACCAAGTTTGATTAGTTGTGATTTGTGAACATGATTTATACTAAGAACAATTAAATTATTTAAATATGTATAGATTTATTCCTTAAATAATATATGATAAATCAGAAAAAAAAAATAAAATTTTAGGAGAGAAAAAAGAAACCCTTAAAGTAAATTACAAAAATAAATAAACTTTAAAATAAAAGAATAAATCCTCAAAAATATTTTGTTAATATAAGTAGGAAGTTCATAACTAATCAAATTTGGGCATTGTCTATAATAAAATACTCCACCGTAGGAGTACTACACAACAACTATGTAGCATAAGCATCTGTTGTATGTAATCAAAACAAAAAAAAAATGCAAATTGATTGAAAACGACAACAAAGGGGATGGAATCCACAGGATGTTTTTCTGTTTGTAAGCCCCAAAATTCCAAAAACTCACAACGGGTTCAACCAGATAAAACCAGGGGCAAAAAAAAGAAATAAGCGACAAAATTCAAAAATTGCTAGCCGTGTAGAATTAAATAAGAACATTGGCACGAAAAAGGAAAAAAAAAGCACAAAAAAGCACATTTACACGAGAGAACTACTTTTAAAAAAATAAAAATCAACTAGAATGTATCGTATATAAATCAGAGGCCCAGCTAGAACTCAAAATAACAAAACAACTAAAACCAGCAAATTAAATACTATGACAACTGAATTTAAAAGCAAAAGAAAAAAAAAAAAAAAAGAGAGAGGAGAGAAACCGTAACTTGTAGGCCCAGACCACACCCACCTCGCTAGCCTCGTAATGGCATCAGAGACGGTTGGAGCAGAAATATGAAAAAAGCGAGGTGACGGGTTAAGGAATGAAGGAGAAGGAGAGATCAAAGATAGAGAGGAGAGGAGTGAAAAAGAAAGAGAGGGGGAGTAGATAAAGAGGGAGAAGCAAAATTCCCGTGCACGCTTTACAGGGTACATAAAAGGCTCTCTGCTCTTAGTGCTCTGCCTCTGCGCCATGCAAAAGATTTAGTATGTTGGAAAATCTTTTGATACTTATTTTGCAGTTATATGATATAGATTGTCCCTTTTTACTTAATTTCAACATTTTTGTCCCTAGTCTTTTCATTTGAAAAATTTTGTCTCCTAACTTAATGAAAACTGAACAATAATGTCTAAATTCCCTATTATACCCGGCTACCCAACCAAGTCGCGACACATTACGTATCTTGTAGATAGGCTAATTTGTTTTCTTTATTTATTTTTTTTATTTTCTAATCTTTGATTTTTAAACAAAATTATAATAAATAAATACAATTTTCTATTCATCCCTTTATCCCAACACCCTTTCCCCCCAAAGACCACGACAACTATAACACAAGCACTGGCGGTGGCCCAGGGAGGCCAAAGGTGGCCATGGCTCCCCCTGAGTTTCTAATTTTTTTCATACAAGTCTTATCGTAATACATTAATTATTCCTTAGATTTTTAATTTTTGCAAATAAGTCCTATTGTGATGTATATTTGGTCCTTCTAAATTTTATTTTTTTACATAAACCCTTATTATCAGACACAAAATATTATATTAATCCTTCTCTAAATTTTACTTTTTTACATAAACCCTTATTATCACACACAAAATATTATCACACAAAATTCTATCTAGCTTCGCCATTAAGCACAAGTGTGCTGTTGCTTCCGTCACTATTAGTGGTTATTACTACTAAAAGAAAGCTAGAGAGAGAAAATTGATCGGGGTAATTAAGCTCCACACTTCTCGCAACTGTGTCTTGTTATCATCACTCCCGTAATTGTCAACTGGTGAGTGTCGAGTTCAACAAAATCTTTTTTTTTTTTCTATGCATCTTCACCGTATCTATTCACCAAGACCGTTTAATAGAGTCACAAATATATATAACTAGAGGTAATTGAATATAACTAACGTGGAGTTGGTTCAAGTGGCAAGCAATTTGGTTCCATTTAAGCAAGGTCTCGAGTTTGAGTCCTCGTGTATTGTAGAAAATTCTCATTGAGAGACTCACCCACCATACCTAGGGGCACGACGCGGGTCGAATCCGGATTAGTCGGGGCGAAGCTCTAAATAACGGATGAGGAATAAAAAAAAAAGGTAATTGAATATTTATTTTTTTTATTTTTTCATTATTATAACTAGAGTCACAAATATTTTGATATTTCTTATATACCGTCTAATAGAAGATACATGAATATTTATTCTTAACCCTCTAAAAAAATAATAATTTCTAGTTATACCACTATGTGGCACAATGCTTTTGGTACGTAGGTGTAGAAATGTTTTAAAGGAGGATAGTTTAAAATTTTTTGCTTATGGTGGCGGTGTAGCCAATTTAGGCAAAAGAAGCATTTAGAATTAAAAAAAAAAGCATTATTTTGGGTGTGTTGACAATTTAGACCAGGCAATTCGTGTTATCGTGTCGGGTTGAACAGGTAAACGGGTTTCGATTCTTCAAACCGACCCAACCCATTTTATAATCGTGTCGTGTCGTGTCCAACCTGTTTATTATCGTGTCGGGTTCGGATTGACCCGCGGGTTACCTATTAAATCTAACAATCCTAAAAATCAGTTTGAATTTTTTATATATTGCACAAGTCATTGTATTTTTTAAGCAAATAAGCATATAATTAGACTTTCTCATATACTAAATAAAATTAAATTATAAATTCTAGAATCATAATGTAATGATATTTTAAAGTATTTATAAAAAAAAAAATTATATAATCTTAGTAACTTAATTTGACCTTAAATATTAAATAAGTCTTGTATTAATTCAGTAAAATATGTATACCCTAAATATAATCGGGTCATAAACAGATGCCCATGGGGTTGGCGGGTCAACCCGTACCTGACCTGCTAATTTTCGTATGGTGTCGGGTCGACCTATTTAACTAAACGGGATAGAAAATCTCTGATTTATACCTGCTAATTTCGTGTCCGGTTTTCGTGTTAATACCTGTTTTGCCAGGTCTAGTTGACATGGTTTAGATCCAGAGCAAGATTGTACTTTTTGTGTTTGCTTATGGCAGCCGGAGACTGGTGCAAGTCTTGTAGTTGTCGGAAAGTGGGTGCAAGGCTTGTGGTGATCAATGGATGGTGCACGGCTCCTGGAGTGCATGTCGTGTGCAGGGGGAGAAATTTTTTAAAAAACAGTAGGATTTATTAAATTAAAAGAAATTAAAGCATTAACAAATTATTTATTTATACCTATTCCTGGGTTCTAGGGTGTGCAGCTAGTGAAGTCCTCATTCCAGTTCCAAATTTATGCCGAATCAAGAATTCTGGTCCTCACGCAAGATTAAGAATCAAACACGAGAACATGCAAATAAATTGGCGATCGAAAATGTACAAAACCTAGGGATTTGAATTGACAAAAGAAGCGTGGGATGCATGGTGTTTTTTTTTTTTTCTTTTTCTTCTTTTTCATGAGAAAAAAAGTTAGGAGTATTTTTTTTGGGTTAAACCGTAAAGGAGGAAAGCATGGGAACTGGGTGGCCCTAGTCTACTACGCTCGCAAACAATATGTGCCACACATGCAAAAATTAAATACGCGTTGGTTTGGCACCCACAACACAAAATGCTTTTACTCCGACCGGCCAACCAACCGACCAACCCTCTTCCTAATTAATCATCACTTAGATGAAATGAAAGCCTAATTACTAGTTCCAATCCCTTTGGGCATCCAATCCTGCTTTGCCTTTCCTTGGAACAATTTTTTTTGGGACATTTTAGTTTGGAATCCAATGGGGGCCATGGCAATGCCCTCCCAGCCGACCCAAAAAAAAGATCAACAGAACAAAGAATTTCCAAAGCGAAGTGCTAGCTACTTTTCCTTTTTCCAACTTTCGACAAAAAGCCTCCCAGACAATCACTATTCAATTTGCACTACTTTTCCTTAGTGCACCCATGACTCGGTCTCGGTGAACTTTTTGTTTATGTTGGCTATAGCCTATAGGGGCCTGTCTTCCTCAAATCCTCCATATAATGGCAGAATCCCGGAGTATTTAGTTTTTCATTAATTATGCTCGTCAAAATAAAATAAAAGCTACTTTCTCTTTTGATTAAATAATTACTACTCTTGTCAACAAAAAAAATTAATTGACCCCCCCGAAACCAAGCAACCAAGCAACAAAGTTACTACCCTTTGTCATCAAATGATTCACCAATTAATTCGCGCGGGTCAATTTGCCTTACATGTTAATTTTGGCAGGAACAGTCATTGCAAGGAACAGTTTATTTTATACGAAAAACAATACAAAATCAAACCAAAAAAAGAAAAGAAAAGACTAAAGAGAGAGCGAGCTGCATATGTATAGACTGAATGTATATGCTCATGTAATTTACCTGAAGGGAGAAGAAAAGGACAAAGAAAAAGCACCACAACGTAAAGTAGAGCGAGAGAAACTTACAACGAGCAAGAGAAAGAAGAACCCAAATTGAAGAGGCCGACATATAAAAAATAATGTAAAAATAATTTTTAAGATTATAATGTAAAAAATATTATCTCGAAAAAATTAGAAATAAAGCATAGAGTATTTTGAATATTCCTTAAAAATAAAAAATGTATTTAAATAAAGTACCAAACATCAAAACACCAAACAATATGAACAGGAAATGAAGGAAAAACAAAAATGCAGAAAAAAAATTAAAAGTAAAATAGTAATGAGCATTAAAAATCACTTTATTAAAAAATATGTGAATGTTAAAAAAATATGAAAAAAATAAGCAAAAAAAGTTTAAAAATATTATAGGACATTAAAAATTGTATAAGAGAATGAAAAGAAGGCTGATGAAAAAGGAGAAGAAGGAAACAAATAAATGTATATACAATCAAAAGGATCCATTATAAAAAAAATATTATAAAATTAAGAAACTGTATAAAGCACAAAGTTAGTAAAAAAATTAAAAAATAAAATCTCCGAAGCGAAAGGATGATACCTAAAGACAAATAAAACCTTATATAAAGAAAGGATAGACAAACATTAGATTTTTTTAAAAAAAGTAAATATAGCATAAAAATGAAAAAATAATTAAAAATAAAAACAAAAAAATAATCTTAATACAATTAAGTCTAAAAAATAATTAAAATCTGTATAATAGTTTGATGAACTAACTGGTTCACAAATATATTTATGGTTTGAATGAATCGCATAGAAAACGCTATTTCAGCTAGCTGGTTTTTTTTTTTTAGTACTATATGCATATATAAACAGTCATTTTAAATAAGCAAAGAACTCAAAAGAAGGAACCCAATATCATGTAGGGAAAGAAAATTTCAAGTACGTACTATAAATCAGAGTGAGACAAGGTAGCTGGTCTACTTCGATTCTAATAATATTGGACTGCTCACCTTAATTCTCTTTCTTATATGGTTTTTTTTTTTATTAATTATTGGATCCTGTTGCATACTACAACAATAAATATATATATATATATGCATGTACGTAGTAGGCTTTAAATAAAAAAAATCTAGATTTTGAAATCCGTTGAGCCTTTTTAGTGTTGTGCAGAACTAATATAATAATCCTACAAGAATGGAGAGAACCCACCGGATGCATTGCAGGGTCTTGGTTTAAAGAAGAAGAAAATGTATATTGTAGTCATGCTAAGATTTTTTAAAAGAAAAATGGAAGCTATAAAAAGGGTCATATTATTCTCTTGAGCTGTCGGGAGAGATTGCTTGAGATTTTGTTTAGTGTTGTGCATGGTGATGGGGTGGGCATGATATATATGACCTTTATGCCTTTATATCTTTTGTTTGGTGTCAGACCCACTTGCTCTTTGTTCGTTCCTTGTCCTTTTCCATTGTCTCACAAAAATAATTCACTTCGTTACTATCTTTGCAGAAAGCATTTCACTTTTGCTGCAACTTAGATGGTAAAATTGTTTTCTTTTTTCTTCCATAGTAGTAGCATCTAAGACACTAACAAAATTTACTAACTTTTTCTTTTTTTTTTTAAAAAAAAAACATAGGAAGGAATGGTCTTTTTCTACATAGGGCACCTGGACCACCGGGGTCCGGAGTTGGAACACGATAAACAAGTTACTGAATTCAAGAAAGATATCGTGTGCCTGCAAAAGCGATCCTTATTCCTTAAGGTTCGATTCGATTCCCTTTTTACCGTACAAAAGCCTGCATGCTAGGAGTATACGCTTATTTGATAAAGACACAATTTATCACATTATTCCCCACTATCATCATTATTAATATACCTTTTCCTTTTCCTGGTGAGTGAGTGAGTGAGTGAGCTATGAATCGATGGTGGCTGCTATCAGATTCTTCCTTTAGCATAAATGTTTTCGATCAACAACCCCTTTCTTTTGTTTAAATGCATCACGTAACCCCCACACAGTGACACACACACACAAAAAGAAAAAAGAAAATGTAAAACCACAATTGGTGCAATTGCTTCACACCTTTTATAAAAGGCCTACACGGGATAGACGACACCTCCGTCCTGATAAAGTGAGAACCATGAAGACCATACTACATAGGGAGAGATTAATCCTCTTAAATCATGTGTTCTACTCCCACCATTCCTCACAATGACACAAATTGGTGCGATCCCAAAATTTTTATACTAGTGGACTAATGTGTCATCATCTTCTTTTGTTCACCCATAACAATTGGACAGAATCCATACCTCATAATTGTATCATGTTCTCCTTTGAATGCTAGACGCTAGCTAGCTGGGTGTCTACTTCGCTCTTCAACTTGGCCAAAAACTTGTCATAGATTATTATTTATTTATTAGGGTGGACGCCAAAGTGGTGGTAGCTAGGCAGCGGCAACAAGAGAGAAGACAATGGACCTTCCGGAAAGGGAGCCAATATCGGCTTAAACCACAGATTGGCCCTTGAATTTGGCAGATTTGGTCAATTTAGCCCCTTAATTTCAATTTCGATCAATTAAACCAAGATTTTCAAAATCATACCGGACTTCGATCCGGAAAAGAAAAAAGTTCATAAAACCCGGGTTCAAGTGGGATCCACCTGTAAATTAATATTTTATTATTTGTAAATTAATAACAATGGAAAAATGATATTTAAAGTATATGTTATTTTCACCATAAAAGGATTTACATAGTAGTTATATATTAGTTTAACACAAATTAAAAATTAAAAAAATACATACTCAAGTTGGCCTAGAAAAACCAAGACTGGTTATTCATTCAAAATAAAAAAAGGCCATCTACTCTGATCACGATCTACAAGCAATCTGTTTTTGTGGTTCTTGAAAACCAAAACGACAATTGATTTGCAGTTAATTCGATCAAACCAGCTTGTCTGATCAGGTTTTTATAACATTGAATTAAACACTTGCGTTTATTAGTTTTAGTCAATTAAACACTTAAATTTATTAATTTTGGTCAATTTATCTCATCGGGGCAAAATTGAACAATTTATCCAATTGGATCAAAATTGAATGGCCGCCTTCCACAATGCACAACAATTAGATGATGGCATGCGTCATACCCCTTATTTTCATTCTTTTTTTCCCCTTAAATAAGACACAGAATCATGTGATTAGTGTGAGTTATTAAGTCATCCACTTTCAATTTTGACCTAATATGGTAAATTGACCAAAACTAACAAACTTATGTGTTTAGTTGACCAAAACTAACAATGGCAAAGTGTTTTTACCAAAATTGAAACATAAATTTGACCGAACACGAAAAACTCGAGGGCCAATTTGAGGTTTAAGGCTTTACAAAAGACACAAAACACATACATGCCCAACACAATGGTGCCAAAAAAAAAAACGGTACAAGATATACAAGCTGGGACTTACGACACTAATTTAGGAGATTGCGCAATGCAAATCGGAAAATATGAATGTCATCGTTTTACCGTAACAAGAATGACATTGTGGTTGCAAGAAATCCAGATAGAAGAAGAGGGCTCTAATGTAAACTTATAACTTACCAGAACGTCTATCACAAGACTATTTAAAGTGATTCCAACTAGAAGCCAAAAAACAAAGGTTAAACTGTTGTAGGACGGCATTCATTCAGCTACGCAAAGACATGACGTTCAAATCTTCAATCTAGACCAAAGCACAGAAATATGGGTTGAGGCAGGGATGTACACATTAAGCCTCTGAATTTCAGCACTTCAATCAACTAGCATCTAGTAACACCGAAATATGGACATACAATAGAGTACCTACACCGCAAATTTGGAAGGAGCGAAGTTGAAAACAATCAGGCATCATGGTAGATCATATAGCTAATCCCACATCCATCAACCTTGCGTGGAAAGACCATAAATTACTGGATCAGCTTTTCTCCTTATTGAAAATAAAACATAAGCAGATGGAAAAAATGCATTATTAACAACAAAGAAGATGAAGAAAATATACCATGGAAAAATTAAGATGAAGAAAACATACCATGGAAAAATCAGTTTGACTCAACATAAACAGCTAGAGCAGAGGATGAAGTGTTCTCTGAAAATTTGAAGACAGGAGATTACTTTGCAGAAATTATGGATGACTGCGTAACAAAATAAGAATTTAAAAATTGACACACCTTCTAAGTCCACTCGCAACCAGTCCCGTGTACATATCAGAGCCTGTCGAGTGTCAGGACTCAGTGAACTTCGATAACCATCAAGCATCCTGCCTCCCATGCTGAATGCTAATTCAGGTGCAACTGTTGACATGGGAGTCCCCAAAATATCACGAGCCATCATAGATAATATGGGGTACCGTGGTGTGTGCACTTTCCACCAGTTTAATATATTAAAATCACAATTACGAGGAAACACTGGCTCTTCCAAATATTTGTCCAGATCAGATATTACACTCTGGCCTTGAGAAGTTTCATGGAGAAATTTGTCAAAGCCCTTCAATCTATCCCTACTATCAGAACTAGTGCTGGGTAAGCTGCTTCCAGGTAAAGCAGAACCTTGATCAACCATTGTTGAGCAGATAGAGTAGGCACCGAAAAGCTCTTTAATGCCATCTGAAACTTCCTTGATTCGATCCAGAGCAGTACTACCATAAATCTGGGAATAATAGTACTCCACCAACTTCATCTTGAATCGAGGATCTAAAATAGCTGCTACAGCCAAAGCCAAATTACATTTGCTCCAGTATTGATCAAACTTGGCTTTCATCTTCAATGCCAAGGAACTAAGGAAACTATCAGGGTTTTTGCACCATTCAATTAATTGGATGTGAACATCGCAAATTTCAGGAAAATAAATGTTTGCTGTAGGACATTTATCCCTGCAAAACACATTGGTGATTTCAACAAAAAGTTTCAAATAACCAGTGGTGGAACTTGCCCATTGCCACTCTGTATCAGTTAAACCTGAAAGGTAGGCTGAATCATGCTCTTGCAAGAGGCGAAAAGCACGCTTATATTCCAATGCTGCTTCAAGCATGAGGTATGTTGAATTCCACTGAACTGCAGAATCAAGAACCAAGTTCTTCTGGCTATTAATTCCTACTTGCTGGGCAATTTCACCAAACTTCTCTTTAATTACCTGTGAGCTTTTAACATACCGAATACTCGCACGAATCTTTTGGGTCACCTCTTTCAATGCTTGCATAATATCTTGAACAATCAAATTTAGAACATGAGCAGCAGAGCGTATATCAAATAATTGACCATTACTCAAAAGAGGCCTGCTTTGAGATATTCGATCCTTAATACTGAGGACGATACCATCATCAGTGGAGCAATCATCAAAAGTCACAGCAAACAACTTGCATTCAATATCCCATTCTGTGAGACACTTGTTAAGTACTTCTGAAAGCATATCTTCAGTATGAGAAGAATCCAGTGTCACGAAATTCAGAACCTTCTTCTGTAATTGCCAATCCTCATCAATAAATTGTGCTATCAGACACAAGTACTCAGCATTTTCAGAAGAGGGCCACATTTCAACGGCCAAGTTAATCCTGCCATGCAGTCTACTCATCATGTCATATACTTTTTGTTTCTCCTTCCCATAAATTTCCATACAAGAAAGCTCAACGGAAGTATTGGGAATAAAATCAAACAAAGGCTGAAGATTCTTCACAAAGATTTTGAATCCAACGTGCTCAACGATGGACAATGGGTAACCATGCAGTATAATCATTCGGGCTAGGTCAAGCCGACTCCTATCTTGGTCAAACCTACTACTGCCAAGGCCAAGAACTTCATCTTTTCTCTGCTCGTGATCAAACTTTACAACTGTGGGCTTAATGTATTCATCTTTCCTTTGTCCTTCTTCATAGTTGACATTAACACTGGAGATGGCAAGGGAAGTTTCTTTTTTCCTTCTTTTTGCAGCGAGCAATTGCGAGACATCGTAGTTAGATCGTTTCAGGCAGCGCATCAAATGATTTCTAAGGTGAGTGGTTCCACTATTACTGGATCCACTGAGTTTCTTGTTACAATGTACGCAAACAGCATAGCACATATCAGCCTTCCTAATCCTTTCAAAGTGATTCCATACGATAGATGTCAACCTCTTTGGTTTCTTGATTGACGACTCATTGGTAATTTCCATTGCATTAATTCAGAGGAGCCACACTCTGCATATTATCAAATATCACAGGAATAGTACACAGGTTATCGCCTACACACCCCACCAGCCAAAACAAAACATTTTTGTATCACTTACAAGTCTTGAGTTGAGGGATAAACTAAAGCAGCAAAGACAGGAGGAATAAGCAAAGATCCAACAAACATAGAACTCAAAACAAGGTTATGCTCCTCTAATGGAGAGATTAGGCAAGTGAAAAATAGTGGTTAAACAAAAGGGAAAACCCACCCCATTATCCCCCCAAATAAACACAAAAGGCGTCTCTCTATTTCCAAGCATCATCTAACAATCTCTCTTACAAATTGCTTGCTATAAACAAATTAGACAGAGAGAACCCAAAAAAAAAAAAAGAAAGACAAGAACTTTGAATTTATTATTAAAAAATTAATTGAAGAAAAGAAAACCCAGCAGAGAAAGAAAAAAAAAAGGATCATCAACAGAAGTGGTGGGTCTTACCTAAATTTTCCAAGAAAGCTTTCGGCTGTATCCGGAACTCCACCGAGTCCGATCCCAGGATCCGATAAGGGTTTGGAGTTGTGTGATAAAGGGGGAAAGAGAAACAGGTCGTGAAAATGGGTCAGATCCGAATATCTGATGACGTTAGCGGGTTTTTTATTTTACGCCACCTCCAAATCAGGACTTCTTAGGACTGGGAGGAGGAGAGTTAAAAGTGTGATGATTTATTTACTTACTGTTTTACTGCCTACTCTCTATCTTCTAGTTTCTCCATTTAAAATTTTAAATTAGTTAAATAAATATAAATTTTAAATTTAAAACCAAAACTCTAGATTGTAGTTGTGAATCATCTAAACCCTGCTATTAAAATCTATTATATATATGTAAAGCTGATACCCTCACCAGGTGTTGACACATAGGATTTTAGAAGTCCTCATGTATTGCCATGTGGAGCGTTTTAAGTGTAGTTTAGATCAATTAGATTTTGACATATGGCCATAATGACAAGTATAATTATCTAAAAATAATTTAATATTAAAAAGATCCTGATAAGAATTAAACTCTCATCATAAAAGCTATATCCTCATACGATTTAAGCTAAAAGCTGAAATTCAATATCAAAAAGATGCTCATAAGAATTAAACTCTAATATCTAAAGCATATCTGATAAGAACTAAACTCTTATTAGAAAAAACTGATAAGTTATGTCATTGATTTGAAAAACAAAAGGCATTCAATATATATATATATATATATGACATTATTTACTCTATAGTTGTTATCTGAAAAGAATTATATTATCTTTAGGCTGATAAACTTTACATGAAACATCCCGACCTAAATTTACCCAACAAACAAAAATTACCGCGAAACAGTGCCACCACGTGGCCATCATATCCTAAAAGCATGAACACATGATAATAAAATTATTTAACAGTCAAAATCACAATCCCGTCTCCCGACACGGGGATATCAGCAACAGCACAGCGGAAGCGTTAGAATAACACCTTATGCAAGACTTAATGCAAGTATTGGATCCGAGTCCTGTTCGAGGTAACGTCATAGCTGCCGGTATGCAAACCTAACCTGCAGGAACTGTGTGAGGGGTGAGACCAACCACTGTCTCACCGATAAACAAATAAACCGCAGTATACAAGCAACCGCAAATACACCCAAGCCAACACAAAACAACGGAAGCACAACAAGCACAATCATAGCATCGGAATCAACAACTTACCTGAACTCGCTATACGTCAGACCTCTCACTGTTAAACTAGTCTTATAAACTCACTGAATATTGCTGATAGACTTACCAATTTTATTATTAGGGCCCTGTCACGTAATAAGTATTGGCCGTGCCTGGTAGCCAGGTTAGCTAACCCCAGGGTACTCCCCATTAATCCATAAATATCTCAAATCACAAAGTATCACAATAACCGAGTCTCGCAGTCCTCGGCGGAAGTCCCGCAGTCCTTCCTATAATAAATCAACTGAGTCCCGCAGTCCTCAGCCGGGAGTCCCGTAGTCCTCCCTATCAAATCACAATCACAAGGCGACTACCATCTGGCCGTACCAATACCTGTCACGTGACAACCTAGATGTCTAGATGTTATTACCACTGTTTATTATTATTTCTAACTCCACTGTCCAACAGTAACCCATCATTCTCACTTTCCCGAGCAGGCTCTCAGCCTCACAGCTCTTCTGGGAATTCAATCACAATGTCACAATATCGAGTCACTGTCACTATTAACTCGAATATCTCGTATCTCGTATGAACATCACAATATTCACATCAACATCACAAAGCTCAACAACTAGTCCGCAGTAGTCATCAAGCATATAACAATAATCACAACAATAGCCAGCAATAACATGGCAGGCACAGCAAAATAACATATAAATAACAATCAAACAAACAACCGGGGTATCACGGGCAGCATACCGAAGTTTATAAGTTTATATCCTCACCTGATACTCCTTAGAAGCCGATATCTGGTTAAGCCTCGATATCCCTATATTAATAGCAACAAAAATCACTTACAATGCACAAACAAGGATGATCATGCATGATGCCGGTTTTAGTATTTATTAGACGACTTGTCTTATTCCGTATCCACTTTTTATTATTTCCATAGTTTTATTATGAAATCAATCTTTCCAATTACTTGGAAATGAACCGGTTATATGTCCTCAACCGATATACTAATCATACTTAATTTTTTTTAAATTAAAAATCGTAACCAAGCTCCAAGCCAATATACTGGCCCTATAGTTGCTTGTGATAAGATAATACATGTATATATACTAGATAATCATATATAACCATATATATAGGATAATAATTAGTAAATCAAATTTATAGCTCAATTATTCGTAAAATAGAAATTGAAGTTAATAAATAAGGTAGGATTGAAAATAAATTATCATGAGCCTTTTTATAATATTAGCCCAAATAAAACCAAAGAAGTAATTACAATAGGCCTTTTTAATAGCCCACTCGGAAAATTTAATTAAAAGCTTGTTTTAATTAACCATAAGCAAAATATGAATTAAAACCATAAATTAGTACTTAATTAATTAAATTATATGTCCATTTAATTAACGTCGTTGTAAAGGTTCGGGTCCGTTAATGGGTCATAAGTAGTCCATAGGGTCCGATAATTACCCAAAGTCCATTTCCGGGTTCACCGAAAAATACCCGAGACATCGCCGGAAAAATCCCGAGGCACTGGAAACTCGCCGGAATCCGGCAATCACTGCTCACGAAGGCAGTATCCCCTTTGTTGCTGTTCCTCCAGTAGCAACACAGCTCCATTCCACCTTCATCCATGACTGAATCCGACCACAACCATTAACAACAAGTTTGCCAGAATCATCCACAGCCAGCAACAGCCCACCGCCGGCCAACGAATCAACTCCACAACTCGACATTACCATCAACACGGTCAACCCAAGAACCCAATTAACAATCAATCCACAAAGGAAAGGAAAACAAAGAAAGAATCATAAGAGAAGGGGAAGGAGTCGGGGTCGTCGTCGGCCTTACCCACTCTTCACGCAGTGGCGACGACGAGCAGAGACGAAGAGGCGACGACAGAAGGAGGAGAGCGCGGTCGGCTGTAGATCGTGGCGGTGTCGGCTGCTAGTGGTTGTTGCTGCGTGCGGTGGCATCCTGCAAGTGTCGGCAGCGGCGGGTTTCGATGGCGGCGAGGTGAGCAGTCGGCGATGGGTGGAAGGGGAAGGAGGAAGAACAGGGGCGGAGAGGAGGATGATGCAGAAGGGGGAAGGAAAAAGGAGAAAGGGGTTGCAGGGGAGGGATGGTTGTGGCGGCGGTTGTGTAGCCGGGGCAGCGAAGGGGAGACGGTGGGGATTTAAGGGGGATGAGGAGAGGAAGAAGACAAGGGGGGAAAAAAATCTGGGTGGAGAGGAATCGAGAAGAAAGTGAAAGAAGAAGAAAAATATCCAGCACAGTGAAGGAGAGGAAAAAGAAAAGAAATCGGGAAGGAAAAAAAAAAGGAAATGTGGGGAAAAAGAAAAATGAATGAGAAAATAAGAAAAGAAAGGAAAATGGAAAAAGAAGGAAAAAAAAGAAAAAGACAAGGGAGGATGGCCCGGGAGAGAGAAATGTCGCGGCTCGGTGCCGGCAGCATTATTGGTCCAAGAATAGACCAAAATACCCTCATGTTTGACTTTTGATCCGTTAGCATCACAGGGGCATTTTCGTCTTTCCGAAATTCGTCCCGGTTCTGAAAATACAACTTAGGCTCGGAAAATCTAATTAATTCTTCTGAGCGTTGTGCAAGTCCCGGAATTGCAAACCGAGGTTCGGATAGCTGTATAAAATTCTCGGATCATTCTTGTTTAGCAACGGTAAAACTTCATTACCCACCGTAAAAGTCAAACGACTCGGTAAAATTTACAAAAATTTTACCCGGGTCGTTACATTACAAGTGATAAGATAATATTGTTATTCAAAACTAACCTTTTATCATTTTTTTTATCGTGTATCTCTTCACAAATTTCTTCTCCATCATCTCTTTTTATATACAAATTTCTTCTCCATCATCTCTTTTTAAATACAGATACAGGACTCAATGTGTGTATGTGAAATAATAGTCTCTGTCTGTGATACAGTTTCTCTATTCATTCTTTCTCTTTTACTCCTTCTTTATTTTGTTTCTATTTGCACTAAACAAGGTCTAAATACAGTCTGTGTGTGATACAGTTTCTCTATCATTCAGTAATTCTCTTTTATTCTTCTTTTGTTTTTACTTGCATATATACATGTTGGCATAGTATTAAAGTTATTTTATCACCCTTAATTAAGCATCCCGTTTGTTTTTATATTCTTTTTGTTTCCCCAATCTATTTTAATTATTTTTTTTGTTTGTGCAGGAAAATAATTCCGTGAGATCCACGGGAAGTGAGCTAGTATTTTATTAGTTGTGAATCATCTAATTATATTAATAAAATATTTTTTTTCTTATTAGGAGTTTATTTACGGCATAATCTGATCTTTGGGTTGTTCTTGTACAAAGTTACAGATAATTCTCTTCAAATTCTTCATATATAAAGCAAGTTTGCGTTGGGCTTCTATAACTCCACTTATGATAAAATAATTAGGAATGAGTTGGTACAAAAGTTCTTGTGCCTTGGGCTGGATTGATTGATTTAATTACTACTCCTTGCAGACACATTTAAAAAAATTATAAATTTTATATTCTTGGAAAGCTCTAGAAATCTGGTTTAATCTTCAACTAGTTTTACCTCAGTTGGATCTCTGGATCTCCTGAAAATGTCAATTCTGTGGGCTGTGCTTATTGCAAAAAAAATCTTTTCTGGGTTAGCTTCCAAAATTTTCTAAAATAATCTCCATTCTTAAAAAATCGACTTATTCCTAATAAAAACACTTAATAAAAAATATTGAAGTACTAAATAATACTATGCATGAAAAGCACACACTAACAGAATAATTATACACATAATTAACACCTAAATTTCATAATAAAAGCCATGAAAAATAACCATAAAAGATGTACAAAGTTGAGGTACATCTTTGAACTAATTTTCTAAGTCTAGAATTAGGGGAGATAACTTGTCTTTTCGATGATGCATATGATTTGATAAATCTATTATAATATATAAAAGCAAAGTCCTCACTCAGGGGTTCTAAAATTTCGACACCTAAGACTCTGAGGATATGACATTTGGCAAAGTACAGAATTGACATGTGGCAAAATATATTTTAAAAAATAAAAAATAGGACCCACATAATAAAAAATGGGACCCACATATAATAACCCCACCGTTATTAGCTATATTTTAAGGATAACCTAGGTTTTTTTGGTGGAGTTAGCTATATTTTGTTGTTAGTGGAGTTAATGTCAAATAACCCCACTAACTCTCTATTAAAATTTAAAAGGGAAAGGGAATTAATGAGAGGAGTTATTCTCACAATAAATCATATGTAAATATACAAAACTCCTACATCAAATTCAAACCAAAGAAAACGGCATCAACATGATATTAAGAAAATTAGACAACAAATTAAATATATATATCAATAGCATTAATACACATACCATCCCTGATAACTATATATAAGGTAAGGAAACCTAGAATTTTACAAATCCAAATCTGCATTCTCCCACAGACACTCCTCTCCCACAAAAGACAATCCATCCTAAAAAGGTAAGCAAACCTATTTTAAACATCTAGACATAATTTTTATTCTTTTTAAATCGTTAGATTTTTTATGTATTATTTATTATATCGATTTTTTAAGGTAATTTTTTGTGTTTTCCCACAAATCTCTCTTCTCTCCAAAAATATAGGAAAAAAATTATCAAATCATCCTAAAGCGTTTTTCTGAAACGCCCCGACCCGTATTTACCTGTGAAGGCCCTCTCCCCGAGGGACCCACCATATTCAGGTATTGTTACATCACATCCCTCAGCCCACACCTTTTCAAGGTTTAATCCTTTACCATGCTGCAGCACTAGGGATTCGAACTCGGGACGTGATGCTTTTTATCCCCCTCAAGGAGAGCACCTTCACCAATTCATTCAAAGTACTCTTGAAACCCGGGATACGAATACCGATGCCTCAGCATATAAACATTTTCCATAAAAATTTATTAATAACGAGATGTCATAAAAATAAACGAGATCAATCGGCTTATCAAGTCGTAAGCCACCACGGCATCACGCCGAAATAATACAAAATTAAACTCCGGCAAACCGCTGATATAAATGTAAAACATTTATGACATCCCGAATTATTGCTCATGCAGCGGAAGATGAAAGTAATAAATAAAAATCAAAGTAGAAAATAACATGCATATGGCCCTATGGATCCAACCAAGAAATGATGCACAACTACCTGCTGACGTGTCTGCGTCTGAACTCCAAGTCGATAGTATAAGTGAGACAGCACGCTAACTAAAGTCTGAAAAACAACGGTGGCGATTATGTGAGTCGCCTACTCAGTGAACATTAAAAGTCTAAGTATACATGAAAGTGAAGTCATGCTCGTAGGGTGAGAAGCTCACGAGCACAAGTACAACATACAAGTAAATCAGAATCACATACCAACACATAAACATCTTATTGTATTATTGTTCTCAATGCCATATTTTAATTGTTATAATTATTATTTTTATCATTATGGGCCCTCTACTGTGAGTCAAGTCTCGGTAGCGCATCTGATCAGATCAAGGTGTGAAACCCAAATGTCGAACCTCAGAAGGGGTAGATTCTGAGGCCAAAAACCACTGAAAAATCTCGAGTGGCCGCTAGCTACCTAAGGGTGCACTCAGACACACCTAACCGGTGCAAGTCTTCCAGGGGTGCACCTACATCCCCTGGGATACCATGCTAAACAGCATAAAGTGACCCGAGGGTACCCAACCCTCCCTCGGGGCTACCAACCGATACACAGTAGAATTAGTATTTTATTCTTAATTACGTTTTTACATTTCCGTTGAGATACATTATGTCTTTCAGGGAAGTGTGAATTGTATGTGTCCCTGTTTCATCCGGGCCTGCGGCCCATAACCACACACTATCACCAAAGCAGTTTTTCATATAGAAATTAGGCATGTGAGAACAATCAGGTATATAATTCCAATCATCGCATGTAGCGAACAAGGCAAGTAAACAAACAAACCACACCAACATGCATTCACAAACATATATAAAAAGACTTGTAATGTCACCTCAAAATGCAGGTTGTGACTTCTTCCCGATCTGAGTCTACAGCTCTCGAGGTATCTCCCGTGCCTGAATACCGATACATGATATAATCACTAAACCCATTTTAGGAGTAAAAACGTGTATGTACGCTAAGATATGCTCTAATCGAGTAACTCCCGACCCTAACTATCAAATTATAAGATTTCCGGGTCTAAGTCCAAGAGGGTATTCCATAACTCCAACGATTGGGGATCTAAGGTTCATCGGTCTAAGTCCATTAATGAATTCTCGGGCCTAAAGCCCACTAAATCCTAAATCACAAATTCCGGGCCGAGGCCCACTTCCTTAAGTCCATATTTACTGATTATGAAATTGGGCTTCGAGCCTGTTCTTAATGTCCGTGAATTTAATTATCCGTGATTAGGTCCTAAGTCCATAACTTTAAGTCCATTTAAAACTTTCCAAGCTTCAAATTGAGATTATTGGGCCTGGGCTCGGTTTTTCCTAAAACCGTCCTAAAGCCATCCCGAGCCCAAGGTTAATCGGCCTAAAGTCTATTCGTGTCGGTAAGTTCTCCCGGCCACACACTCTAACTCTCCGCTCTCGGTAAACCGCAATTCACTAAATATATAAATATAAATGTATTTCGACAAATAAATTCCAGAATTTAAGTACATGGCATAACCGAGGCAAAACATGGGTAATTACCGTCTAACACTCGTAAAACTAGAAATATAGTCCACTGGTCAGAACCCGAGCCTTCGCCGGAAAATTCCCGAGCCCTCGCCGGATTCCGGTCACCCTCGCCGGAAAATCCACCAAACCAATAATGAACCACAACAACCTAACAAGGATCCAAAGACGAACAAATAGCGCATTTAAACAACTACGCAAACCATAGAACATCTAAACGAATTGAAGTAAAAGAAGGACTAATGCTGGAATTTCTCACCCGGAAGTACTATTAATGTCGATTCTGCCCACTGCCAAAATCAAGGCCCGTGAAAGGTAGCCCCCCGAACACGCACACACAGCCACACCGCGAGCACCGACGGCACACACCCACAGCCAACGCTCCACACGACCACCAGCCACCACCACTATCACGAACAGCCGCGAAACGACGACACCGGCCAAACACGCAATCCCATCAACAACGCCAACCGTAGAACAACAATACAAACAGACAGGAAAAAGGGAGCATAGGGCTCTTACCGGAAACGCGGATCCGCACTGAATGCGTTGGATCCGTACACAATAGCACCAAAATTGAGCCTCCTCACCCCCTGCTCGTTGACAAACCCGCATCCACCAACAACTGCCGAGACACAACCACCACCACAAACAGTCGACGGCTCAACAAACCGCACCCCGACCGGCCACCGAAACAACACCACGACAACAAACCCACCTCGGTTAGTCCGCCATCAAACTGAAAGGAAAAAGATGAGTCCCAAGGGAGGCGACATGAACTTACCAACACTGGCAACAAGAACCGGAAGCGATGCCTCGTCGAGCCTCCTCTCTACTGTCTGCTCTTCGTCTAGCAATGGCGGCGAATTGAAGAGAAAAGGGAGGATGGCGGCGAGGTTGTTTAAGGGAGAAGAGATGATGTAAAAGAGAGAGAAGGAAAAGAAACGGCTCCCCGGTTTGTGAGTGAGAGAGATTAGAGAAAAAGAAAGAAGAAGAGGGTTGGAATTTGATGGCCGTTGATGGCGGTAGTGGGGGACATGACCGTTGCAGAGGGCGGCTGCAAAGTGGAGGAGTAACGGCAGGAAGAAAAGAAAAAATGGGAGGAGAGGAGAAGAAAGAAAAAAGAAAGTGAAAAAGAGGAGAAAAGGGGATCGGGCTAGGGTTGGCCGCCCTAGTGGACGACCCGTTGTCCGCTTAGGCACTGTCAACCCCCTTCCTGGTCAACGCGCCTCTTTTTTTTTTTTTTAAACCTTCAAAACGACGTAGTTTCGATTAAAACTACGATAAACGTCGTGTTTCATCCCGAAACTCGTTTTATGTCCGACAAAGCTCAAAAGAAACATATTACCGCTTAAAATTAATAAATCCAAAGGGAAAATAAATTAATTTTATTTCCATTACCGAAATCAGAAATTTTCTTTATAAATCGAAAAACGAAAACCGGGGCGTTACATTACCAGTCTCAGTAAACACGTGTCGGAACTATACCACAGCAGCCCAATGGCCCAAAGATAATATCAATGAATATATCAAAGAAACCGGCCCAACGGCCCAATGTCACGTCATAAACATCAAAATCTGGCCTATCGGCCCAACATCAAAACATGTCACCCAAACCCGGGACCCAAAATATAGCACAACAGAAGCATTTAAACTCAATATCATCATATGCAAAACCTGATGCAAACTAATGGATCCGAGTCCTGTCCGAGGGATAACGCTGCAGCCTGTCTGGAATGCATCATACCTGAACCACAAATAACTCAACCTCCGGGATGAAAGCCCGCAGGTGAGGGGTGAGTCCGAAGTGCCCACCAACCATGGATAGACAATCAATATGCAACACTATAAAATACTCAAGGTCGAAAACAGGCACAACAGCCAAATTATACCTAAACAAAAGACTCGACCCAAAACTGGTCCAAGACCAAAAAGACTTAAAAAATCCAATTTCCAATTTTATCATTCTGGGCCCCGTCATGGATAAGCTAGGGTCGTACCAGGTTATCAACCTGTTCCTGGTGCCAGATCAAAAAGAACCCGGGATCAACATCCCAATAACAAACTCAGGGATCAACATCCCAATCAAACCGGCATCAACATGCCAATCACAAGTAACCCAGATCATGGCCACCACAAAACAGTCTCTAACCATCCGGTCGTACCTCTACTTACCACGTGACAATTATATCATCATCATCCAAAAACCAAATCTCAGGGATCAACATCCCTAATCAAAACACCGGGATAGACATCCCAATCCAAAACCAAGGATCGACATCCTTATCACATTTTATTATTTAATCCATTATTCCTTATGCCAAAAAGACACAGGGATAAACATCCCAAAACTCAATGCACAGGGATAAACATCCCAAAATCAAGTCATGGGGATAAACATCCCAAAATCAATCAAGGCACTGGGATAAACATCCCGAAACAAACCACAGCAAATACAACACTCAACAGTACAACAATCATCAAACACAACAACCGAGTAATATAGGCACATATCGAAGGAAATCCATCCTCACCTTAGCTGATTACTCAACTCTGAAGACAATAACCGGTCCCAAGCCGGCTCCTCGGGAAACTGCCCGACATCAAAACCTATACAACAAAACAACATGCTCACATAAAATGCACATAATTGGTATGCTATGATGCCATAAATTGTAAATCAAACCCATCAATAAAACATCTCGATTATATATATATTATCATGAAATTATCCTTTTATTATAATTAAATGTTTTTCCGAGAATATTTCGTGTATATATAAGGTTACGAAAATATATTTCCAAAGCTATTAAATCAAAATATTTCATAAAATAATATATTTTTTCCAAAATAATATACAACATAATTTTTCTAGAATTATATCATATATATGTATTTTTCCCAAAATTATTCCATAAAATATATTACTTGCTAAAATATAATTACCAAATATTATTATCTTTAGAAAACCATATTTCCAGAAAAACTAGTCATACAAATTTATTTTCTAAAAATAAATACGAATTTATAAATATAAATATATATATATTTTCCAAAGGTAAAATACTTTTCCAAACAATTATATGTCAAAGTAATTATATATTTTCAACACTATTACTTTTGTATACCATAATTACATATTTTCCAAAAGGTAATCAGTTACCATAATTTTCCAGGCAAAATAATATATATATAAAATTTCCAGAAATTATTTTCATGGTATATATATTTTTTCCAAATAATAATAGTTTTTCCAAAACATAACTTAATTATTTATCAAAGTATATATATATTTATATTTTTCTCAAAATACCAGAATTAAACTGACCATAATTTTCTCAAAGTGAATATATATTTTTTTCTAGAATTAAATACCAGCAAATAAGTAAATATATATATATATATATGTTTTTTTAAGAAAATAAAACCAGACTGGGCCATGAATAGCGCCGGCCCAGACCAAGGCAGCAGGCCCGAAACACAGGCCCACGCCCAGGCCTGGCCCGACACCAGCCACAGCCCAACCCAGGTATACTACTCGCGACCCGACCAGAAGAAACGGGTCGAGGCGAACCTGGCCTCACCTTTGGGTTGCAGCGGCGGCGGCGCGACAAACGCGAGGGAGGAGGAAGGTGAGCACAGCAGCGGCATCGGGCGGCGGAAAAAAGTGCGGCGTCGTCGGCAGGAAGCGGCAGACGCGGAGAAGCTGGATCCGTGGGTCGTCCGTCGGGTCAACGCCTCTTGCAGGAGCGTCCGACGGCGGAATCGAGCGGGGGAGGCGGGGTTGAGATCGCGTCGGCTCGGCGAAGACGATGGTGTGGGCGGTGGCACGAGACACGGCGCCGATCCGTCCGGCGTGCACGGTGACGGGAAGGAGAGGGTGACGATGAACAGTTGTTGTTTTTTTCTTTTTTTTCTATTTCTTTTCTTTCTCTTCTCTTTTTTTTTCGATTTCCATTTCTGTATTTTTTTTCTCTTCTTTTTTTCTTTTCTATTTCCTCTCTGTTTTTTTTTCCGGTTTCTGTTTTTTTTTCCTTTCTTCTTTTTTTTTTCCTTTTTTCTTTTTTTTTTCCTTTTTCTCTTTTTTTTTTCCTCTCTTCTTTTCTCTCTTTTCTTCTTCCCTTCCTCTTCTTCCTCTGGTTTTGTTTTATACAGGTGCACAAGAGAAAGGCTGCGCCGCCTGCATAATTGAGCTCAATTATGCAGGTTGGCTGCAAATGGGGCGAGTCCAGACCGGACCAGAAAATAACTGCATACCCCATTAGTTATTTTCCGGTGTGATTTTTCTGAGGATTCCGGGACCCGAAAAATACCAATTTTGGTCCGTAAAATCCACGGAAAAATCCCGAGCGCGGGAAACACCTCGGCTTCGAAAAACGACGCTCGATTAACCTTGAATTAATTACCCAAGATTTATTCTTTCGGTAAATCACTATAAAAAGACTTTTACAGTCCCGGTCTGTTACATTTTCTTTTGAACGTGTTTATTTTATATAGGTACCAACCTCTATCTTCCCACAAAAGGTAAGTCAAATCTCTTTTTACTTTGCTTTTAATAGATTTTTAAGGGGAAAGGAAACCTTTACTCTAAATCTAGCAATAATTTTAATTTTATTTTATATTTACTATATTTGAAACACCCGTGTCCCAATTTAACAATAAAATACTTAGACAAAGGAAATTTCCAAAATACCCCTGACACCCGGGACACGAAAACCAATATAAACAATATCCAAAATTCTCAATAAAACGAGATGTCAAGAGGAACATAATAATCCGGCTTAACAAGCCACAATTCAACCCGGCATCCTGCCGAAACATCATCAAAACATAAATCCGGCAACCCGCCGATACTGTAATCCAAAATCAATAGACATCTCAATAAAATCCCAACGCAGCGGAAGAAATAAATGGAATAAAAATATGAGAAGCAAAACAGTATGCATGCCGACACTATGGATCCAACCGGGAGAACAAGCACGGCTACCTGCTGAAATGTCCACGTCCGTACTCCGGGAAAAGAAGAAAGTGACTGCACGCTATCTAAAGTCTGAAAAACAACGTTGGCGATTATGTGAGTCGCCTACTCAGTGAGCAATATATATCTAATTATAAGAGTGTGCAGATCAGGTTCGAAAGGAAAGAAGAGCAACAAACTAGCATGCAAACATACAACAATCAGTACTAACATGCCAACTGAAGGATAACATATATCCTGAATAAAGTAAATTAGGACACCTACTTGGAGTCCTAGCAGCGGAAGCAAACAGGTCTTGGAGTCCAGGTCTTGATCTACCGGTCGTGAAGGGTTGTCACGGTGTATCGGAGCAACCCCTGTAGTCTCCACGGCCTAAACCTCTCCTCTCTATAGCTGTGTGTATAGTATGTGTGGGTGTAACCTAGCCACCCTATGTATGTAATGTTCTTGGTATTTGTGCCATAGAACAACATGTATATATAGGAGGCAACTAGGGTGACAAGGTGAGCACCCAACTTATGGGTGGACCTCGTGGGCCCCACTACCTCAAGTGGGCCTCCATACAACATAACCCAACACCAACACAATCAAGCATACAGTTTATTATTCTCCATCTATTGTGAGTTAAGTTTTTCTTATTATGATTTATTATTCAGGGCCCCCTACTGTGTGCGTCGAGCTCGGTCCCGTCTCATGAGACAACCAGGCATACGCCCAAATACAACCAGGCACGAAGCCCAACATAACCATAGAGAGAGAGAGAGAGACAGAGAGAAAGAGGGAGGTAGAAAGGGGGAGGTAAAAGGAGGGAGGTAGAAACCGGTCATCACAGACCCATATGCAAATCCGCATACCACATGCTAACCCGCATGCAAACCCGAGGGGTATCACTTCCAGCTCGAAACAACCGGTCATCAGCACACAATAGCCTAACTTCTACTGTTCATTATTCTTATTCACCAATTACGAGTTCATGTGTGCCAAGAGATTGTGATTTAACAGGGTTGTGTGATAAAACAGCTCAAACAGATCACCGGGTCTCCGACCCACAATACATCACACAAACACCCAAAATCACACCACATGTTATAATCCATAACAACTCCAAACATCCAGCTCATTAGCAAATAATACACTTAGGCACACAATACAGATTACAGCATGTTAGCAAACAAGCATGCAACTCAAACAAACCATTCCAACGAGCTCATGCATACAAACATAAAAAGACATATAAAGTCACCTCAACGACGATTGTCCTGTGGAGCCTTTCCTAAAACCGATCCTCCAGCTCCCGAGGTATTACCCGTGCCTGAATACCGGCACACACAACAAATTACAAACACAAACAATAAAGACGTGCATGCATGCAACTATAATGCTCAACTGAGTTAAACCCGTCCCAAGTTAGTCGACTATGTAATTCCCGGGTCTAAACCCGACTTAATGTTCTCTTCACCAAACTCCGAGTAAC
>JAKUCV010007257.1:0-14477 GCA_028386065.3 Turnera subulata
AACCTATAACCCAACACAAGAAGTTTAAGCAAATTTAATAAACTAACAAACCGATATATTCAAATAAGGAGAGTATCACTCACCTACGAGCAGTAGGAGCAGTCGTCGTTGCAGAGGAGTGCAATGCAACGACAGCTTCGTTGGAGAAGGTAGAAGGAGAGGAGGACGAGAGGAGGAGAAGAAGAAGAGGTGAGCAGCCACCGAGGAAGGAGCCGAGGGACTGGGCGGAGCCGCCGAGGGACTGGGCGGAGCCGCCGAGGGACTGGTCGGAGCCGCCGAGGAGAGCCACGAGAAAGTGCCGCGTCGATGGTGTGGGGGGGAAGGAGGAGGAGGAGAGAAGGAGAAAGGGGAAGGGGAGGGAAAATGGAGAAGTAGAGGAAGGAGGAGAGAGTCGGGAAAAAATTGGGGAATGGAGAAAGAAGTAATGGAATGGGGATTCTTTAATTTAAGGAAGTAATTCTGATTCAGGGAAAGGCCGTAATCGGGGAATGGGGATTACATTACAGTTTTATTTTTTGTTGTAACCAAACATGGAAAGAGATGTTGGATGTAATCGTGATTACATTACAGTCCCAATTATGTCAAACCAAACATACCCTAACAACATTTTTTTTTTGGTAAAAAGATGAGCATTGCATTACTAAAAAAAAGTCATGATCGAGGAACATGCATCCTCATGCAATAAACGACTACACCCAGCAGGAGGGCTAGCCAAAAAATGGCAACCGGGCAACGAACACAAACTGATTCTCGCCAAAAAGTCAACCACAAGATTATTATCCCTAAGAACAAAACGAAAACAGCAAGAAACAAAAGAGGCACCTAGTGAACAGGCCTCAACCATTAATGGATGGTCCTGTAGCCTGCTAGAAACCACACCATTCAAAACATCAACTAAGTCTTTGCAATCTGATTCAACGATCACTCTACGACAGCCCAGAGAAGCTGCTAACTGAAGGCCATAGACCACCGCCTGTAACTCTGCCATCGCCACACTTCTAGCAACCACTCGACAGCCAAAGCCACTCTTCCAAACCCCCTGTGCATCACGGGCCACACCTCCCACCGCACAACTACCATCAAGGCTACTTATAGCAGCATCAACATTGACTTTAAGGACATCCACAGGCGGAGGAGTCCAGCTTGGTGACAACTCCGATACGGGATCCACCGCACCGTGCACCCCCATGGTGGACGCTAAAGACACAGCACGAGTATACTGGAGACATGCAGGGCAAGAGAATCAGGTGGACGGGGATTTTGTTGGAACACAAACTCATTACGCCACTTCCAAAGAAGCCATACAGTCATACCAAACAAAAGGCTAGAAGTTAAGGAGCTATCAAAGGTAAAACACCCTTGTAGCCCAGCCTTCAGCCAGTCGCCCTGGCCAGTATCCCAGAAACGAGCAACTGTAGAAGAGGTATGTAACCGACGCCACACAATCACAAAAAAGAGACAATCCCTAAGTAAATGCATAATAGTTTCAGGATCTCTATGACACCGAGGACAAAGAGGATCGATGCTCATATGAGGATAGCACCATGACCCACTGTCCATAAAAAAGTCTTAGCTCGAGGCAAACCATTCCATCTCCAGATCATCCTCCAAAGTACATTGTCACTAGACAGTGGCGCCAAGGGGGTTAGCGAATCATAGACCGCCCGGACAGTGCATTCCCCTGAAGCGGTGCCTTCCCAATACACAGAATCTTGTTCAGTAGACGTAAAAAATGGCTCAAAATCATGAAAATGATAATGCAAGCCAGCAGGAATTACCTCCCGAAGAAGGTCCCAATTCCATCCTCCCGATGGAGCCATCATATCAGCCAATCTAGCATCTAACAATGCAGGCGGTATAACAATCTCTGGAATTGCGTCGAGCCTACCAACCCTCGGAAGCCAGGGATCCTTCCAGAAACAAACCGACTTGCCATCTCAAAAAATCCATGACACACCAGCCAATACCGTCGGCCAAGCCTCACAGATGCCACGCCATACATGCGACGCCTGCGTGCGTGGCTTAACCTGCGGAATAATGGTATCCCCAGTCCAATACTTGGCCCGCAGTAGTTTAACCAACAGGAGGTGAGGTTTAGTGATCAAAGACCAGACAAGCTTAGTCAAGAAAGCTTCATTAGCCTGTCACATTTTCCTAAGACCTAGCCCTCCATCCTTTTTCTGCCTGCACACCTCATCCCAGGAAACAAGAGAAGGCTTGCGGCTAGCATCCGTTGAACCCCAGAGAAAACCTCAGGTAGCCTTATCCACCTTATCACAAATCCCCTTAGGTAAGGAGACCACATGCATGGAATAATATGGGATTGACTGGATCGCGGACTGTGCCAACACAAGCCGCCCAGCAAAAGACAAGCTCGTCGCCTGCCAGCTCGCCAATTTCTGTTCAACCCGTTGAGTGATATGATTAAAAGTAGAGGTTGTAATGCGGCCATGCACCAAAGGAAAACCTAAGTACTTCCCAAGGTCCGAGGTAGCTCCAATACCAAGCCGAGATGCCACACCTTGAGCCAAAGAGTCAGAGACATTCTTGGAGAAGAACACCTTAGACTTAGCATTATTAATTTTCTGGCCTGAGCTAGTGCAAAAAAACTCTAAACAGGGCATAATTACGCTAGCCTGCTCCATACTGGCTTCCACAAACAAGACTAAATCATCTGCGAAAAATATATGCGAAATGGGAGGCGCAGATGCATTAATCAAAATAGGCTTCCAAGAACCATTAGCAACCAGATCACAAATCATCTGCGATAATCGCTCAACACACGAGACAAATAAATAGGGAGAAATCGGGTCACCCTGATCGAACCCCCTGGAAGGACTAAATTTCTCAGTGAGCTCCCCATTCCATAACACTTGAAACTGGCTAGAAGAGATACACGACATAAGCACCTTAATATAAAGAGAAGGCAAGCCAATATCGTTCAAACTATCCTCAACGAATTCCTAACTTAAACGATCATATGCCTTCTCTAGGTCTAGTTTAATGGCCATGAAACCTGTCGAGCCCCTCTTGATTCTCATAGAGTGTATCACCTCCTGGACGACAATGACATTATCATGGATTTGCCTTCCGGGAACAAAACTCGCTTGATAAGGCAAGACCAAAGAAACCAGCAAAGGCTTTAACCGGTTAGCAAGTACCTTTGTTAAGAGTTTATAGGGCACCGTGCACAGGCTAATTGGCCGAAACTGTGTAATCTCTTCAGGACAATCCACCTTAGGGATAAGGGAAAGTAAAGTCATATTCACCGCAGACAAAACAGTACCCGCCTGAAAAGCCTGTTGTATGAAAGAACACACCAACGGGCCAACCCATGCCAAAAGCGTTGGAAGAACACAGCATGAAAACCATCTACTCCTGGAGCTTTGTAAGGAAACATTTGCTTTAAAGCTACATGAATCTCATCCCCAGAAATAGGGCCACCCAATCCTTCCAACCTCTCCGGAGCCAAGGTAGGAAAACGCCCTCGCACCAAAAATGGCGTGACCCCCACAGACTCACGAGAGAACAGGTTTCGAAAATGAGACACAGTATGTTGAATAAGAATGGTCGGATCTTCCACCCACCGATCACCAATTCGCAAACTTAAAATTCGATTTTTATGTCTGCGAACAATAATCGTGTATGAAAAAAATCTGGTGTTCCTATCTCCACTTTGAATCCACTGACTGCGTGACTTTTGGTACCACAATAGTTCTTCCTGGGCTAACACATTCTCAAACTCCAAAAGTAGCTCCTTTTCCAATTGATAAAGAAAAGGACCCGCCCGCTTATGCTCTTTAGCTCGCTGAATGCCACCAATACGTGCAAGTAACAGTTTCTTCTTTTGAAAAATATCCCCAAACACCTCCTTGTTCCATGTACACAAGGTGGCTTGGAGCTGCTTCGTAGCATCAGGCAACAATAATTCGTCATGCCATGCCGACTGGACAACCTGTGAGAAACGGGCATCAAGCAACCAAGCCGTCTGAAAACGAAACGGCCTCGCACTAATAGGCACCTGAGGTCGACACAACTGAAGAAGAAGGGGGGAATGGTCCGACTTGATACGGGGGAGATGTTGGATAGCAACCTCCGGAAAGCGGGATTGCCACTGCTGATTAGCTAACCCCCGATCCAAGTGTTCCATCACCAGTTCTCTAGCTACACCAACTTGTTTCTCCCATGTAAATTTAGACCCTTGAAAACCAATATCCATCAGTTGACAATTATCAATCCAAGAAGTAAACCGGTGACACATGGTCAAAGACACCGGTAACCCTCCTTGTTTTTCTGTCTGATCAATATAAGTGTTAAAATCCCCAATCAGAAACCAAGGTCCCGAGATCGAACTAGCAATCGCCCGAGTGGCCGCCCAAAACTCTTGGCGAATAAAGGGAGTAGGGCTTGCATACACGGCAGTTAAAAACCACGACAATACATTGCCAAATTTCACCTTTACATGAAGAAATTGTACATGTCTTCGTTCCACTGAAACCACAACAGACGCTTGCCTCCAACAAATCCAAATACCACCAGAACGACCTTGGACTTCCTCAACCTCCGCTCTATCAAACCCACAGCCCCGTATAACGTCAAACGCAGCTGAAAACAAAACCTTAGTCTCAAGTAAGATAACAAGTTGTGGTAGGTGTGTGAACACCAAATCTCGGAAAGCTCTCCGAAATCGTTCTCCACCAGCCCCCTGGCAATTCCATGCTATTATTTTGTGGTTAATATCCATAAAATTAATAGAGATGGAGGGGAACACATACAGAGACCGAGAAATCAGAGAGGTTACTGTGTGATAGAATCACACATAACCTGATCATCTTGCATATCCACATTCTCTAGCTCTGCCAATGTTGCAGTAGAGCCCCCTCCTATCCGACCTGGGTTTGGCGCCGCCAAGCGTGGGGGCACACCAGTTATGAGAGAGACATCACTGTGAGCCTGTCCTCTTTCATCAAAGGCAACCTACATGGGAGAAGCGGGAGCAGCCTCAACAGTAGGCATTGTCTCCTTCAGTGGTGGTGGCGACGGCACCACTGGTGGCGACTCCTGGGCAATTGTCGTTGGCATAAAACTCATAGGCACTGGCACCTCCTTCGCCAAAACACCGGCCCAAATATTGTCCACAGTTTTCCCCTGTCCATTCTCCTTAGGTAACACTTTCTTGCTTCGGACTTGCCTCTTAGATTTATCCATGGCAGATTGCCCTATCACATCCCCAGTAAGAGTATAACCTGCAGGACCCCGTGATCTCTTCACAGACAAACCTTCATTATCCTCCATCTGAGTCAAATAATCAGTTATAAACACACCCTTCTTCGGCCCACTGGATTTATTCTTCCCAACAGAATTCCCATCCGACCCCATCAGCTTTGTGTTGCTAGTCGATGCACCCATAGACCCCTGGTAGCCCATGCCTATCGCAGACCCTGT
This sequence comes from Turnera subulata, assembly GCA_028386065.3. Lineage (NCBI taxonomy): Eukaryota > Viridiplantae > Streptophyta > Magnoliopsida > Malpighiales > Passifloraceae > Turnera > Turnera subulata. The sequence goes on from JAKUCV010007257.1 coordinate 5,446, forward strand.
TTTTTGTTTCATAGGAGCAGGGATAGAGCCGCCCTCCTCCACTTCCTTACCCTTCCCCAAAACATCGAAACGGGAGCCCGTTTACTTACCTTTGGAGACCTCCTTACGAGCATCCTGGGACTCAGAACTCACTTTCTTCCGAGTTTGTCTAACCCTAGGTGGGACCAGAATCCATTCACCATACTTCGGATTCTGAGAGGCAACAGCTCCCTGAGGATTTGGCACCGAAATAGGCCCAGAGGATGCATACGCCATAGTAGTCGATACCGGTTTCGCGGGCTGCTGGGACGCCATAGGGGAAGGGGAGGATCCCGGAGTTGTAGTGCGACAATTAACCATCAAGTGCCCAGCACGACCACAGCCAAAACAGACCTGAGGCAAGCTTTCATACAATATGGGGTACCAAACCCCATCCACACAAGCTTCTGTTTCCAGGGGCTTGGAAAGATCCAACTCTAAAGTAACCTTGGAAAACTTGCCTCTTTCTGTCTTTTGAGTGGAGTAGTCCACCCGAATCATCCTTCCAATGCGATTACACACCTCCCGCAAAATCTCACGTTGATACAACTCAGTAGAAAGTCCTGGCACACGAACCCAAGCAACACGGATGTGACTTTGTGAGAACTGGGGTCGAAGTCCGGTTGCCATGGTTCCACAGTAAGGTAATGATCCAAAATAACCCATGGCCCTCCAGTCACCATACGTAGATAATCATGGTTATCAGCCAATCTCACAAGGTAGTAATTATGGTCGAGGTCAATAACCCTAAAAGCCCCACGCAGCCCTCATAGTCGTTGAAGGCGATTGCACAGCATCCTATAGCCTAGGGTAAGACCCCAAAGCTTGACAATGACAGTAGTTTCCCATTGTTTGTGGATGCGCGCCCTAAAATTATCAGACATGCGGATAACAGGGCCTCGTTCTGTCATCTCTGATACAACAACGCCAGCCTGAGCCTCAAGCTCAGTATCAATCTCCAAACCATCCCCCGCCTCCTTCGTGTCCAAGGCCTCGCGAAACGATTTTGGAGAGGTCACTCCGGTGGAATCAGGATGATCCATAAAATCCATTCGAACCTCAGGAGACACAGTTGGGGATGCCCCCGCCGTGGGTAGCGAGCCCCTGCCGTGCGGCGGCGCACTCATGCAACAAAACCCTAACACACACGAGTCACGAAAACTTCAGAGCCAAGGATAGAATTCTTTAACTTAAATTGGGTTTGCAAAGTATTGAACCGACGAGCTCAATGGGGGCCAACTCAATTTTTTTACCATCAGACCAGTCATGTTTATATGCCCTAAGAACATTATATAATTCATTTCTACCCTTATTGGATGCAATGCAAGTGCGAGAGAGATAAAAATACCCTCACATTTAGATTTTATTTTCAAAATATCCTTCATTTTTTAAATCTATTTTTGTATTCGTCAATTAATAATTAGTTTTTTATTTTGTTTTTATATTAAAAATACAATAAAATTATAATAAACATTAGTTAAAATTATTTTTTTATATGATAAAAAAATGATTGTTAGATGATGTCGTCCTTCATCTAAATCTTTAATAGCATATTAATTCTATTTCCTAAAAAAAAGCATATTTTTTTTGGTCTGAATGATGTAGATTCTTATTAATTCATAACGGGAACTGAACGACGGACAACAGTCCCAATGACATCAGAATGAAGTAAAGAGCAACACCCATCAGGTGGCTGTACAAAATGAGAAACCCCAAGTGGAACAAAAGAGGCAAAATGGGCTAACCAATCGGCACAGTGATTAGCTTCACGATACACATGTCTAAGAGAAACCTGCCAATCACGTTGTAACAAAGCCATGATTGCCCGGACTAAACCTGCATATCTGCGGGGCGCAGGCGAAGAGTCCTGCAAACAAGACAAGACCTGTATAGCATCAACCTCAACTTCAAGAAATCTGAAACCCATATCCCAAGCCTTTTGGAGCCCAATAAAGAGACCCCACAACTCAGCCTTGAGAGGAGAGCAAACACCAATGTTCATACAGAAACCAGCCTTCCAAGTCCCAAAAGAATCACGAATCAGCCCACCTGCAGAAGCAGCCTTACTAGTTGGACATACAGCACCATCAGAATTTAGTTTCACACACCCGAGGGGAGGTGGAACCCACTTGACCGAAATTACATGGGAAGGAGAAGAAGAACGTGAGAAAGAATGAAACTTAGTCATTGCAGAGGAGAATATATTGACTTGGATTGAAAGGAGCCTCATCCATCTCCTCAAACACAAATGAATTTCGCCAACGCCAGAATTGCCAACAAATAGTTCCAAAGACTATAGCCCAACAAGAATGAGGGGTAACAGGTAGAGAGCAGGATAAATTCAGGGACAACCAACCAACCAAAGTAGTGGAAGAGAAAAAACCCGTCGGTAGGTAGGGACCAAAGGCATCCCAGATAGCCTGAACCCGGACGCAGTCACGAACCACATGGAGGGATGACTCCCCTGTGACACCACAGACAGGGCATAAACTAGAGTCTCCCATGCCCCTGCGCGCCCGATGCTCATTAGTCAATAAACTATCCCTAGCTAACAGCCAAAGAAACATTCGAACTCGCTCAGGACCTGGCAATCTCCAAATAAGATCCCAGAAGGAGGACACCAAATGGTCCTGTTCTGGAGAAAGAACATCATAAGCAATCCCAGAAACAAACTCACCAGAGGGGGAATGTTTCCAGAAGACCGAGTCTGAACCAACATCAACCGAAGGAACCAAGGTACTAGCCAAAGCTGAACAGCAAGAAGCAGGGAGATATTGTTGGAATCTCTCCCAAGCCCAGCCCCCAGACGTAGCCAAATAGGCATTAACACACTCATGTAACATCTCTCTAGGGAGCGGCATCAAAATATGATCAACTAAAGGACCTGTATCCTCCAGCCAGGAATCTAGCCAGAACCTTGTGAGAGAGCCATCACCAACACACCATTAAATGCCATGAAAGACAACACTCCAAAACTTAGCCATTCCTTGCCAAAGAGCAGAACTAGAAGAGGAGACAGGTAAAATTTCTGGAAGAAAACCCAAAGATGACAAGTACTTAGACCTTAATACACGCACCTACAGAGACTCTGGTTGCGTGAGAAGGCCCCAGCCCAACTTTGCCAATAAAGCCTCATTCTGGCGTAAAAAGAAAAAAGCATATTAATTCTATTACTTTCAAAGAAATCACAACATACCATTATCAAAAAAAAAAAAAAAAGAAATCACAACATACATTTACAGATGTGTTTCTAATTTTATTATTCTTTGCAACTTATTTATTTCAATAATAAAATAAATTAGAACAAAAATTGAGAGGTTTTAATTTTATTCTTTATTTTTTACAGGCAAATTTAATCATCAAGAAAATTAAACAGGAAAACCGTTTGTAAATTTGTAAACGGTAATAGACTGAATCATGGCTCCGAGAGGAAGACCCACCACCCGAAAAACCTCCACGAAAGAGATACGATACATAGGCGTCAGGAAGAGACCGGGGGGCCGGTGCGGCGCCGATATCCGCGACCCTGGAAAGAAAACCCGGGTCTGGCTTGGTACTTTTGACACTGCCGAGGAGGCCGCGCGTGCTTATGATGCGGCTTCTCGCAAGTTCCGCGGAGCCAAGGCCAAGACCAACTTCCCCGCGGTCACGGAGCTGCAACCTATCGGTGACGCCAAGACCCCACGGTTGAAGAGGAGGAGCAAAGGAAACCGCCGCTGGAAACGCGGTGGTGAGCTGCAGTGCGGTTTGTTTGAATTTTGCTTTCGTAACAGAATTCTAATTTTTGTATTAAAATTTGAATTGCTAGTGTTTGTTGATTAAGAAGCGAGATAATGAGTGTTTGACTACGGCTTGTTACATGATGCAGATCGATCTCACAACGAATTAGCTCAGTCGTCGTCTGATATTGGTAAGACCGACCATGGTAGGTGTCTCAAGTCAACTCCTTAGCAGCGTCCACTTGTTCTACTAGTTTGGTATTAGGCTGCACTTAATACGACTTCCATCCTTGCAGTAATCACACAAGTAGTTGGCCTCTCTTTTTTTAAATTTGCAGATGATAATTGCAGAGCTGTAAAGCGTCAATATCAAGTTGCCCGTAAAGTTAAACTTGGAGGTACCCTGAAAAGCTGCCAAAAAAGAGCGAGAAGTGGTGAAGACCACGAGAAACTGCAACTTCGTAAAGTAAGGATTGAATTTGAACATGTTCAGTCCCACCATAATGTTTCTTGTTTGTTCTGTTTGACTGATATATCCGTTTGAATTATCTTCCCAGAAAAGCAAAGATATTATTCTACAAGAAAATGTGGAGTTGAAAAGCCTTAAATTTTCCCAAAATGCCTCATCACATGAAGAACGTTTACAATCCACCGCGGTTGGGAGTAAGACAGAGCATCCCGAGAACACGGAACAACGTTGTGTAAGTGTTTTTAATTTGCGTTAACCACATTATTAATTTATAATGATTACCAAGGTAGATGCTTCATATCAAGCGGAATTAAAGTTGGCAATCCGTTGTAACAGAAAATCAAAAGCATGGGACCAGATGTGCTATTAACCCTTTTCTTTTAAATGTTTTTTACTTTCTGCGTTTGTTTTTTCTCCTCTGTTGTATGTGCATTAGCTCGTCGTGCTTGGGATATTGAATGAGTGCCTTTTGCTCATACATTTTCTTTTTGTTCTTGCCGCCAGGAATTAATTTCTCTTTGATGCCTTCCATTTCTACCTAGTTATCTGAATGTATGTTTCAATCTCATTTAGGTTTTCTATAAGTATGTCAAAGAGATTTCTGCATTTAGCTACTAGCACTAGGTTGTTCCAGATGCCTCTTCCCTTTTTGGAGCTTTCTGCTTCAGAAAAGNTTATTCTACAAGAAAATGTGGAGTTGAAAAGCCTTAAATTTTCCCAAAATGCCTCATCACATGAAGAACGTTTACAATCCACCGCGGTTGGGAGTAAGACAGAGCATCCCGAGAACACGGAACAACGTTGTGTAAGTGTTTTTAATTTGCGTTAACCACATTATTAATTTATAATGATTACCAAGGTAGATGCTTCATATCAAGCGGAATTAAAGTTGGCAATCCGTTGTAACAGAAAATCAAAAGCATGGGACCAGATGTGCTATTAACCCTTTTCTTTTAAATGTTTTTTACTTTCTGCGTTTGTTTTTTCTCCTCTGTTGTATGTGCATTAGCTCGTCGTGCTTGGGATATTGAATGAGTGCCTTTTGCTCATACATTTTCTTTTTGTTCTTGCCGCCAGGAATTAATTTCTCTTTGATGCCTTCCATTTCTACCTAGTTATCTGAATGTATGTTTCAATCTCATTTAGGTTTTCTATAAGTATGTCAAAGAGATTTCTGCATTTAGCTACTAGCACTAGGTTGTTCCAGATGCCTCTTCCCTTTTTGGAGCTTTCTGCTTCAGAAAAGCTGCTCACCCATTCTTTTCTTTCCAAGTAAACATTACAAATTTTAGTGATTCTTCAGTTGGTTGGTGATGTTCCTTTTGACAGAAAATGGTGATTTTCTCGCCTGACTTTGATGAACGCGACGGAATGCTTAAAGAACTATTTCCCCACCGAGGTATTGAATTTTAACCTTTAATAATGCTGCTCCTGTTGGAGACGAATCTGAGAAAATATTTCATGCAATTTCAAAATGGAATAGCTGAAAATGATGTTTTGGTACTTTGTTTACAGTTTCTTCTTTACTCTGATGCATTCCTCAAAATGCGTTTCATTGGTAACACCGAAGAGAGATATCTTCACCACAACATCTGGTGTTTGTGATAACTTGGTCTAATGCAAGATGCAAGGCTGTAGTTTATAGGTTTTAGGTTACCTTTTTTTCTTTTTAATACTAGAAGAGCATCCCACCGACAGCTGGGCTATTCTCACTCACTTCCAAAGCATCACAGTGACAACACCTTTCTTCTCCCTCTCATTTCCTTTTTTTGCCCTTCACCACACCTCCTGGTGTTTGTGATAACTTGCTCTAGATGCAAGATTCAAGGCTGTATTCTGTAGGTTTTAGGTTACTTTTTTTTTTCTTTTTAATACTAGAAGAGCATCCCAGCCGACTGCTGGGCTAATCTCTTCCCATGGCTCGACCTGTCACCCTTGTATGGCGGGACCACTAACAACAGCACATCTTCCGTGCACCTGCTCCCACTGGAACTCAAAACTTGGACCTTGGGTTTTAAGAGAAATGCAGCACGTTACCACTATACCTAGTGCTAGTTGGTTAGATTTTAGGTTACTTGGCATGTTGAAATCAATAAACAATCGGGATCTAAAATGATTTTTCATGCATCACACTTTTTCTAATATATCAGGTTCGTGTTGATACTTTGTGAACTAATTTGGAGGATGCATCGTAATTGATTTGGAGGCGACTGGACAGCTTTTGTTATTTGTTTAAATTACAAAATGAAAACTGTGATTGGAATATAATAAGTCAAGTACATATGCATTTTATTTGTTGTACAGTGGTATATGCATGAGATTTCTCTGAAATTTAGTGTTTGCAGCCTTTACCACTTTGGTGTATGCAAATGAAAAAGAACTCTTTGTGGTCATGGCGTATACTTTAAAGAATGCTAGTTGGTTTAAGAGAAATGCAAGATACCTTACCACTACACCCAGTGCCAGTTGGTTTCTAACATATTGGGTTCATGCTGATACTTTGTGAAGTAATTTGGAGGATGCAGCATAGTTTATTTGGAGATAAATTGGTAGCTTTTTTTATTTGTTTAAATTACAAAATGGAAAGTGTGATTGGAATATAATAAGTCTGAGTACAGATGCATTTTATTTGTTTAGTGTTTGCTTCCGCTATCACTTTAGTGTATGCAATTGAAACACAACTCTTTGTGGTCGGGGTGTACACTTTAGAAATTGCTGGGATGGATTGAGTCTTGCAGAGATGACTAATCTTTGGGAATGGAGACCTCGAATGAGCCATGGCCAGCTCCTAACCTTCTAAAAACCCATTGAAAAGCTTTTTGTTGAAGTATAAGTTTGTCAATAGCGAAAAGAAATTTGTGAGTGGGATCAAGGATATAAACAAAGGAGTCATTTAGGGGCTTTGTTGACTAAAATATTACAGCACAATAAATCTGGATCTTCCGTAGTTTGCTGAATATGTACTAGTAAAACTTCTAACAGAAACCACTGTTAGGAAACACCACATAGAGCCTAAACATGCAATATTATAAGAAGGTAAGAGGAGGAAAACACTTACCTTGTTTGCTTCTGATTAGACCAAGTCAGATTGGATTTCTATAAGTTTTAGGAAAGCTTCTTTATGTCTTTGTCTGTGGCTCATGCCATGAAGAATGTATTCTCTGTTGTTGTTCTTTCTTAGATATCATGTTAATGCACTGCTTTGTCAACTGGCAGTTTCTGTTTATTGAATTACTGACTGTATAATTATTACTGCTAAGACCTGGATGTCAATTAATTGCCATAAAATTTGACTACCATGCTGCATTCATTATTTGCTGTCCAAGTTAGGAATGCTCACCTACATTGATGTTGGTAGTGGTCCGTAAGATTCTTTAGAGGTGGCCACTATTTTTCCCGTTACAGCTTAGTTAAAGCTGTTTTTCATTTTTCTGCCAAAAAAGAAGGAAATTTTGCATTATAGAATGATTTGACAAGAGGTGTATTTTTGTTTCTTTTAGTTTTCGAAGAAGGATTTTCAAATTGGCGCGGGATGTTGGGGGTTGCAGGGAGATTTAATCCCCTTGTTTTGTGGGAGGAGGTGAAAGACACTTACAGGGTGGATTTAGTCTCATTCAGTGCTTTGCCTGTGAATAAACACATGGAGAAGGATGGATGGCATAGCTATTGTACTAAAAAGAAACTGGAGCGAGTCTTGGTGAACCTTCAATGTCAAAAAGCTCTGTTGGAAGCAGAAATTGGCCAAGTTAAATGTAGGCTTGGTAGCAATCAACATGTTTCTCAAGAGTGTGTAAGTTTTATACCTTCACCTTTTGAACTATGAATCCATAAAATTATGTTGCAGGCTGATGGTTGTTGGTTGCCCGCTTGCTCCTCTCAATATATTTCTCTTATTTAGATGTCTGTTGTGCTTTCTTGTTTCTGACTACTGATTACCAATCAGGATTGCAGTTTCCTTATTTTAGCTGGTGGTCATGACTATGACCGACGGTTCCAGCAGTGCATGAAAGATATTAGTTATTGTGGCTGTCCATGTTCATTATGTGTCAATGATCTACTATCATTTGCGAATCACCATTTGTGTCTTATACTTTCTTTAATTGTATGAAACATTGAAAAAACTTACATTTTGTGAAGTGTCAAGATAACTTTGTTTATTCACAGCATCCTCTCATTCCATGTACTATTGTCAGGGGATAGGTATATGTTCTACAGTAATTTTCTGTAGTACGTTTATGCATTTATGTCTTGAATTTGCAGGGGAAATTGGAGCAGAAGCCAGATATTTCTGGGACTCTCCCAGTCGACTGCATTGCACACATCATCTCCTTTACATCCCCTTGGGATGCATGTCGATTGTCACTTGTTTGTCGTGAATTTTGTGCTGCTGCAGAGTTGGATGCTGTGTGGGAGAAATTTGTGCCATCTGCTTGCGATGACAATGCTCTGCAGACAAACTCTTTCTCATCGGCAAAGGAAAAGTTTTATAATCTTTGTCACAAGTCTGTCTTTCTAGATGATGGCTCAGTGGTAAGCAATCTTCCTTTGATTCTGCTCTATTTGTTTTTTCATTACTGTCCTTCCCATGAAATCTCAATGAGGGAGATTATGATCTATTTTTCCACGTTGCAGTCTTTTGTTGACAGACGGACTGGGAAAAAATGTTTGCTGATATGGGATTCGAAACTTAATAGATGGTTAGTACTCTGCTATTCTATATTTATTAAGTCTGCGCATGCCTCCATTTTCTCAATAAAGTTTTTACTCGTTGTTAAGCCATTGTGGTCTTAGTTAACATATTTTGGAAATTAATGGCAATTTTTTTT